>KZ857212.1:0-276289 GCA_003351005.1 Cystobasidiaceae sp. HBUAS51001 | reverse complement strand
AGCTACCAAGGCCCTTGACGGAGCCGAAGATAAGGCAGGACCCACAGAAACCTCGAAATCGGACGCAACAGCTACCAAAGCCGCTGACGGGGCCACAGATAAGACAGGACCCTCAGAAACTTCAAATCCGGACACAACAGCTACCAAGGCCCTTGACGGAGCCGAAGATAAGGCAGGACCCACAGAAACCTCGAAATCGGACGCAACAGCTACCAAAGCCGCTGACGGGGCCACAGATAAGACAGGACCCTCAGAAACTTCAAATCCGGACACAACAGCTACCAAGGCCCTTGACGGAGCCGAAGATAAGGCAGGACCCACAGAAAACTCGAAATCGGACGCAACAGCTACCAAAGCCGCTGACGGGGCCACAGATAAGACAGGACCCTCAGAAACTTTCGGTCCGGACACAACAGCTACCAAGGCCCTTGACGGAGCCACAAATAAGACAGGACCCGCAGAAACCTCAAATCCGGACACAACAGCTACCAAGGCCAGTGACGACCAGACAGACGCGATTAGGCACAGCACCAACGAACAACCTGCAGAAACCAAGGAAGGGAGCGTCAATCGCCCTTCACACGGTCTGGACGCATCAGCTGGCCCCGGCCATTCCGGCGAGGTGGCCAATGGCCTCGACGCGGTAAACGAAGATGGTCATTCTGCTTCAGACCCCAAGCAGTCTAGCAAAGCTTCCGACCATCTTGGCGAACATCCTGAAACTCAGCAAGCCGGCAATGCTGCACACAAGTTTAATGACGATGGTTCGACCACTTATGCCAGTGTCAGCGCTATCGCCAGTGCAGCCTCACAATATGGACCGTCCAACGGTAGACTCAGCTTGACATCGGCGACAGCCAGCAAGACAGCCGGGACTGATCAAGGCACAGCTTCATCAGTCGGAACACTTGTCCACCCTGCAACGTCTCGAGCAACTCAAGCTGTAGTATCGCGGCCATTTGCCCAGTCAACGCAGTCTGAACAGACTGCCTCTTCCAGCGCTGCAAGAGTGGTCTTGACTTCAAATTCGATTGAAACGCACGCCTCTCAAGATGCCGATGCAAGTCTTTCGCAGCCGGAAAGTGCTCATCAGACATCTCGACCCCTGGTTCATCGCCCCAAAGTCGTTCATCATAGACCGGCAACTGTTGTTCATCGTCCTAAGGTCATTCATTACAGACCGCGGCCCTTGAAGAGACCGAAAGTGATCCACTATCGACCCCGCCCTAGCCATCATCGACCACTGCTGCATCACAAGACGCCTCGACCAGTACATCATCTCGTTCGTCCTACGTATCGTCCCATGCATCATCCTGTGCATCCTAAGCAACGTCCGGCCCGTCCTAGCCATCACAAGCCTCAACTTCCTCATCATCCCCAGCACCATACGTATCCACTTCGCCATTCTAAACAGCGTCCCCCGGCTGAATCTCGCCATCGGCCAGTCAAGCTTCGGCCACACAGCCAGTCTCCAAAGTCGAAGCATAAACCGTCCGGTCTTGCTTCTGCACATCACTCGCTTCCAGGACATCGTGCTTCAGCAGGTGGCCTGCATCGTGGTTATTACCATGACAAAGGCGGTCATAGTGTATTCAGGCAGAAATATGACCAAGAGTCTCATGGACGACACCATCCTGCTTCGCATCCTGGCATGGCGCTTCAGCCCGCATCCCTGCATCACAGGCCGAACAAGCACGAATCTCACTCTGGTGAGACTAAGCACAAAGCGTCGTCTAAATCCAATCGCGAAGCACATTCGCCAGATCGCTCAAGGGCAGAAGCTGGTCGATATGCGAGCCATTCCTCCCAGAAGTCGAAGAAATGGCCTGATAGTCACAGACAGTCGCCCGATGGCAGGAGCAACCATCGGGCGCAAAAGTCAGCAAAGCATCAAAGCACAAAGACGACATCGCGAAACCGAAAGTCTGAGAGTGAGCGTAATCTGTGAGATTGCGGGAAGTGAAACTGTGCGCTGCCATTTTAGTAGTGCGTCATCGAGTAGTTCATAGATTCTGTACATAGACTGGACTACTGTGCCTAAAATGCAGTCTCAGTGCAACGTATGTGTTCTCATCTGTGCAATATTACAGTTAGTGCTTTTGTACGCTTACCGTGCTGACCTTTGTGTCTAGTTGAACACGCCGGGATGGCTAATGCGCCACATTGAACCGAACCGAATCAGACTGTGAAGATATGCTGCATGGCGTGACCTGGTCTGCTACCATCACGACTGATGGCATTCGACACCGCTATGGCCTCCACTGCTACACTTCTCGTCGCTAGCTTCCATAGTCAAGCCCAATTGCTGCACTTCACGCCCGAGACTGGCCAGCTCACGCTAGAGACGCTGCAGCGACCAGCGTCATTCGAAGGCTACATGTGGATATCGGCGCATCCAAAGCACAAAGACATCTTTTACGGAGCGCAACGCTTTAGTGGCAAGCCAGGCATACTGTCCGTGCTCAAGCTTGTGCGCGGGACCTCGGCATTCGAGCTCGAGATATTGCAGTCTGTCGCCTCGCATGGACGTGATCCTTGCCACCTCGGCGTCAGCGCAGACGCAACTCAGGTTGCACTAGCGAACGTGAGTGCAACGTCTTTGACAGTCATTGCTCCTCCTACGTCACTTGATGTGCCTGTCGGCGGCTCGACTGGGTTACTGAGTGGTGCTGATATGTTTGCACTCTGTCATGCATGACAGTACGACTCGAGCACAGTGACTACCTATCATCTAAGAGCGGATGGAAGCATAGACGAGGCGAAAGATGCTGCAATCCGTGATCTCTCGCAAGAAGCATTCAACACCGGGCCAGACGCAGAACGACAAAAAGCACCACATCCGCACGGTTGCTTTTATGCGCCTGCGTTGGGAGACTTCCTGGTCCCAGACCTTGGATCCGACAAGGTCCGTTTGGCAAGCAGAGACCAACATCTATCCTGTTCTCCAGGCTCAGGACCAAGACATGCTGTCGTTCACCCGAACGGTATGTCGCAAATTACCAAGCCAATGACTGAATCTAGCTGAATTCTTCATCATTTGCCCATGACCCTCTTCAGGCCGCGTTGCCTACGTCATCAATGAGCTCAACAATACGCTGACCCTGCACGATCTCACTGCGCTTGACAAGCCTGCTTTCGCTTCGCACTCTGTGCTGCCAAGCGACGCTCTGCGAGACGGCAAAGGGATGAATGCTGCTTCTCTCGTTGCGACTTCTGATTCTCGCATTCTATACGCAACGAACCGACTGGAAGAGAATCCCAAAGGCGATGCCGTAGTATGGTTCAACGTTTCGGAAGATGGAAAGAATGTCGAGCGGAGAGGTGAGGTCAGGACTGGCCTCGATCACCCGCGTGCTGGGGAAGTGTTCGAGTTTCAGAGCGGCAGATATTATATCACTGGCTCGAGGACGGGCAAAGGTGCTGTCGTGTTTAAAAGCGAACTGCAGACGGGTGATCTGGTCGAAGTAGCGCGGAACCCCGAGGTGATCATGCCAACTGGTTTTGTGGCAGTGAAGTTCTAGGAACATTAGATGGACGTGGCACCTGCTGGACAATAGATTTCAGTCTGGCGACTCGCTTCCTATACAACGCAATTATCTGTTCAGACTCGAAAGCTGGACTGAAGTATATCAAAAACATGTCCGCCTGACAAAATCCAGAAGCAGCTGTCCTTGAGCATCGTCTGCTGTGCCTATTGAAATAACGTTTGAAATGTGATTGTGCCCTGTCAAGACGTGCATTGCTGGGAGATAACCTTGCGGATGGCTTTGCGCGCGGTAAGCGTCGAAAAACATGGCGTTGGCATCGACGATCTCTTTTCTGCAAGCATAATGTAACAATGCTGCTGTCAGTATGGCTTCTTCAAGCGGACAGCCTCAACATGCTGGAAAACGGACTCACGGGTCCAATTGCCCAATCATGACAGCAGTGGGCAGCTTGAGCGCATCAAGAGCCTTGCTACCCGCAGGAAGGCGTTTGAACAGGCCAAGTGGTGAAAAAGGCTCCCATTTTTCTGGTTCGTCTGTTCCGAAATATTCTCGCAACGTCTGTGCGCGTCTCGCTTTGGTATGATCAAAGTAGAATGGCGCAGAGAGGTACACCACACCCGCAAGAGGTGGATTCAGAGGGTCCAAGCTACTTGGACTGTTTGCGCGGTTTGGGTCGCCCGCGGCGTATAAGTTTGTAGCGACGTGGGAACCGCCAGCGCTTTGCCCGACTATGACGACTTTGGAAACATCGGCGCTGCCGTAAGTAGGGGAATTGATGTTGCTGTGCACCCATTCGCGTACGAGCTGGACATCATCTGCGGGCGCGGGATACTTGCATGCCGGCACGAGTTGGTAATTTGCGAGGACCGTCACTATACCGTGTGATGCGAAATAATAGCCAATATTGCTGTAGACGAGGTCGCTCCAGTTCTTATCGCCCGCAAACTGGATCCACCACACGCACATTTGTGAACGATGGCACAAAGACCCCAGGGAATGGGGGAAACGAAGGCCGCTCGTCAGCTGACTTTAGGATGATATTGCTTTCATTCGCATAATGACCTACAAAGCCTCCTCCATGAAAGTATATCAGACACGGTCGAGTGCCTTTGAACGTTACTGCAGCGCCTGGGACGTATACCTGCGGAAAAGGGAAACAGCATGACATGCAGGAAAAGTCAGCACTTCTTTTTCGAGTGCAGATCAGAGAAGAAGCCGAGCAACTCACATCAAGGACATTGCGCTCTGCAGGGCCATATCGCACATCTCTGACAATGGTCGTCTGTCCCGTCAGGCTTTTGACAGAAGCCAAAGAAGTGCCGAAGAGGTCGAGGACTCTCTGTTAGAGCGGCAGATACAAAGCACAGACATGGTTGGCAGGAGGAATCAGGTCAGTTTGAGTGGTAAGGACTTCTACTTCGTGTGATATTTCGAGACCTTCGCGAACGCACATCAGCAGTAGGACCGGTCCATTCTGTGCCAATATCTGCGATTGCCTGACTGATGCGCGTCACTTCGTCCATCTTGCTGTTGGGCTTCGGACGCGTCTAGATGGGTACTGTACGTTGCACCAGCTATGATATGTGGATTGAGTCCGCACAAGAGGCGGTCGAGGTCGAGCCCCGCTTCAAGTTGCAGCCCAGCGAGCCCGCCCAGGCACAGGGACGCGAAAGGTTGACGTTGGGCTGGTCAAGGCGCGGGATGGATCAGCGAGAATCCGAGATGTGTACGATGCCTCTTTGCAGGTGGTCGTAAAGCAGCTGAATATGACAGGAGCGTTCACGATGACTAGTTGAGCTAGATAAGAAGCCTCTCCTCCGTGGCCGGGGCTGCAGCGGAACGGCAAGCAACGCGGGAAGCTTGCCCGGCATTATATTTCCCGTCTAGACGCGTGTGGCGGGAAGACGAGAGAAGCGTGTAGGATGCGGTGGAACGACGACAAGGCTCAGGACCGAAGACGACGCGAGATGGGCGCTGCTGTGCGGTGACATCAACACAGTACAGTAGAATACAAAGGCGTGCATGTGGAGGAGCGTTGGAGATCGCAGTGTGGGTGTTAACGTTGCGGACGGGCTGAGATGGAGGACGCGCACTCGAGCAGCCCACAGGCGGGCTGTTTGCTGTCCAGGTGCAGAGCTCAGATTGCTGTGTCCTCTCTGGACATGCTGTAGACGCTCTCATCTCTGCTCGACTGCCGTGCTTCTCATCTCTCATCCTCTCTGTCCTCCCACGCACCGCTCTATCCGTCCCTCGAGCTCGAGACTCGAGCAACGGCCGCGGTGGCCGGGCTCCAAAGGCCTCCCAAAATGTGGGTAAAAAGACTCGGGATATGGGCACATCACCATCGCGCAGAGGCGGAGTTGTAAGAAACGAGCTCATCAACGTGTGTCGCTTCTCTGTTTCCTTCTCTCCCTATTCTTCACAGGGCTGCGACCACTGCACGAAGAGTACTGCCCCGTTTTGTGCCATCACCTTCAAAGACGCCGACGACGACAAAGATGCGCCTGCCCAGTCCATCCAACAGCGGTGCCAGCAGTGCACCTCGGCCAGCTGCACCAGCGAAGCAGGCCAGCGACACGCCCATTCTCATCGAGAAGCGCGACGAATGTGAGTAGATAGACGTCTCTCTTGCAAAGTAGCTGACGCTTTGGACCGGCCTATGCTTGTGGCCAACGTGCATTCTTTCTGATGGATCTTTTTATGCAGTCCACGCAGAACTGCCAACACACAACCTACGCGCACTATGGCACAACGAAATGCGGCCCATGACTGGCCTGCCGGACACGCAGTGCATCCCTCACCTCTGGCCATGGCACGAACAGCGAGATGTGGTCATGCGTGAGTGGCGATGATTGTGCATGCACTTTACACGCGGCATGGACGGGCCGGACGGGCATATGTTGGGCGCCATGCGAGCACGAGGCACATAGCTTGTGGCCTTGCAGCTGACGCAACTTTTGCCTTTTCTTCGCCTTTTCATACGATTAGGATCCCGCGAAGTCACGACAACCGCTGAAGCAGAACGGAGGGCGCTGTTAATGGTGAGTATTTGCGCAGCTCTTCCAAAATGTAGCAACTTCTTAGTCGTACCTGTCTTCGTTCACAGATCAATCCCGGTGTCGGTAAATGCCCACACACAACAGACAGTCTGCTCGGTACGTGAACGGTCTGAACTCTGCAGAGCCAATGCTTTGGTCGAAAGTGACCTATAGCTAAACGCACTCTGGTCCGCATTCTTGCAGTCGCGTGGCAGCTCCTGCTACCAGGCGAAAAAGCCCTCTGCCACAGACACACTGCTTTTGCGATCCGCTTTCTCATAGAAGGTAAAGGCGCTTATACCGCCGTTGGTGGGAAGAAGATGTACATGGAAAAGGGAGACTTGATCCTTACGACTCAGTGTGAGTTTCTCGGTCTTCGGTGAAGAGGTCCAGCATTGCGTTGCTCTTGGGGTAGGTTATTGGGCTGATGTACTTTCTTCGTTGAATTTGCGCGCAGTCGAATGGCACGACCATGGCAACGACGGTGACGAGCCCGTCATCTGGCTCGATGGTCTCGACTTGCCCATGCTCTACGGTACTTTTCCAGTCAACTTTCAAATCCGCATGATGCAGCATCCAGACTTTAACGGTGCTCGGTACCATGACTCTGTGTGAGTTGCGTTCTCAAAGTATCATGTCAAGACCATTGGGCTGAGCTTGCTCGACGTATGTCTGCAGCGTCACGACCGACGAGCCTACGCATTTCAAGTGGGCAGCAATGCGCGCCTCGCTCGAAGCAGCGAGCAAGCCTCACGCGCGGCTCGAGTACGTGAACCAGGCCTTCCCCGATGGACACGTTTCACGCACAATGGCGTGTTTCGCCGAGATGCTCCAACCAGGAGCTACTTCAAGGGCGCGACAAGAAACAGCAAACAACATCTTCCACGTCGTCGAGGGCAGTGGATGTACCGTCGTTTCTGACCCAGACAGACATCCAAATGGACATCCTATTGCAGGTCATGAAAAGGTATTAGAGTGGAAAGCGGGTGATACGTTTTGCGTACCCTCGTGGTTCCGATTTCATCATGTCGAGAAGAGCGGAGGTGTCTCGTGCCTGTTCAACTACAATGACTCGTCGGCATTGGAGGTGAGCCTTAGTTATCATCTGATCGGATGCTCTCGACGCAAAGTCTACAGTGCTGAACATCGCAAATTCTTTGCAGAAACTCGGATTTTACCACGCTGCACCCGAGTCATAAGAGTACAACTCTTTCGCGCACTTCATCACTTTCCTTCCTCAAGCTTGCGATATAGTTCGGAGTCGATCTCACATGACCCAAGGTCGAGTTTATTTCCTCTCTCCCTCCGGTCAGCTCTCTTCGCTGCTGTGCTTCAAGTATCAGGGCTGGGCTTCTTGAATTCTCTTCTTTGTAGCTGTGGTATCACCGACACTCCCCCAATGAGCTAGCTTTCAAGCTGTTCGTTCCATTGTATTAGTATTAGACCCGAGCAATCATACAACACCAGTATTAGCCAGCTCAAATCTGCAATCTGACCAATGTCACCTCGAGACTGCTTTTGCTCGCGTGATACTAGTCCCGTCTGACTACCAACCTGCATTGCCCTTAGGAAGCATAATGCTTCTGACCAACCTGGAAGAGATATCGTGTGTTTAGCCATCTGTGTGTATTATGGAAGCTCAGCTGTGTCGTGTGAGCTGCCTCTTTGACAGCCTCTTCAGGTACTCCTTGCGTTCTTGCGGATCTTTCCGCCACGGCGCCACGGTGGCGAAGCCGACAGACCCTAGAGTGCTTGCCCTGTCTGTGGCCTTGCTCTCTCATCTCCCAACTTGAAGGAGTCTATTGTAGCTTCGACACATCAAATTCAATATGGCAAAGTCAGAGAGTCCCGTCCTGCACAAAAAGGCATCTGAGCTGCACGATAATACCGGTCAGAGCGACGGTAAGGAGGAAGAAGTAAAACGCCCCGCGATGAATGCGCAAGCTTGTCTCACAATTTAATGTCATGCATGCATGTGATCCCGCAGGAATGAAGCGAATGGCTGCTCTGGTCGATTGCAACGACAAGATCTGCGCTACTGGTACTTACCTCGATGCACAGCGGAATGTAACATGGGCTTGTCATGGCTGACCTTTTTCTGCTAGTCATGACTGCTGAACCGCACACAAGCTCTGCCATTCATCACCACGGTGCGTCCGTATATCGTTTCATATGCATGAGCTCACAAGGCTGATTGATTGTAAATAGGCTCATGCGAGACGGTACGGCCATCTATAGCTGTTCTCTGGTGATGTGGCACATACAACTGACTATTGACTGCTCGGAAATCAGGTTGTGTACGCAGGTCAGTTTGTAGTTACTCCTACAGGCCATCAAGTTATGCGCTGAACACGGTGACACCAGCATCCGGCCGAGGTTCTGTCGTCTTTGGCCCGCAGGGAAGCAAGCGGGTCGACCTTGAACCTGGCGATTTTGCCCTCATTCCAAGCAATACTCTGCATCAAGAGGTCAACGAAGGTGATGAACAGGTGACGTGGATCATCACTCGAACTGGAAGGAAGCCCATTGTGGAGAATGTCGACTCTTGGGATGATGTAGTTCAGGAGCTTAGTCAAGCCTCAGAAGACCATCTTTCGGGAATTCCAGCCTAGGCCAGGTATTGCTCGAGGCCTGTACAGACGCTAGCAGAGCTGGCCAATGGCAATTTGGTATTATTCGAAATAGTTGTATTATGCTACAGGAAAGAAATTGCGACTCCAGCGCACCACCTTGGTTTTCTGCTGCATCGCCAACTCCCGAAACTGCAATAGATTGTACAATACTTGCTATCGCAAGGCAGTTACTGCTGACAGACCCTCTTCTTGCCCCTTGCATGGTCTTGCGTACTGCACCTTTTTCTAATACTGCTGATAATATTCCCCGAGATTATTCATGAAAAATTCCGAGCCCTGAGAGGCTATCTGCTCGAGACCTGCAATGTTCAAGTTGAAGGTATCGGAAGGCCACAGGGCTTGATTCTGATTGCTATCGATCTGCATCGGTGCTGTAATCGCATAGCTTGACCCGGCATTCGCTTGGTAGAATTGATTGATGTCGTCGAACAGCGGCTGGGCGACGTATGGAATATTCTGCATTCCCTGCTGGTGATCGTGAGGCGTAAGGGTCATGCCCAGGTTGTTGGATTGGTAAGATCGACCAGTGTTCAGGTTGTCATACATGATATTATTCGACTGATTTGGATCGCCAAGCGTGTGTAGCTGACCGGCGTATCGAGATGACGCGTGCCCTGGCGGTCCAGGACGCGACGTTGACATTGGCGCCTGGCCAAAAGGCGTACCTTCGGCTTGATGAGACGCAGCAACGTGCCCGGGCACGCCTTTCCAGCCGGACAGGCCAATGTTTCTCGGATCAGGTGTGGGCTCTCCCTGTGCAGCTGCCGTATACGCGGCAATTGGCGGTCTGTAGGCGTAGGAATTGGCATTGGCCGGATGTGCTGGGTCAAAAGCCGATGCCCTGGGATTTGAGTGAGCCACAGGAGTCGCGGGCGCAACGATGGCTGCGGTCCTCTGCGGCTCTGGCACTGCATACTTGCTCCTTCCAGATGGCACTTGCGAGGCGGCTTGATCAGGATCTCCAGAAGATTGTGCTGCTTTCCCCATCACTAGCCTGTTCTGGATCTCCTTCCATGCCTCTGAATGCCTCATGTTGTCCTTCATGTTCATCAGCATCTCGTAGCCAACGGCTCCGCCCACGAACGTAGCGCCCATGTTTCCCAGGGCCTCAATGCATTTGTCAACATCTTTGAGCGTACGATGAAGGACGGCGGTCGTTGTGTTCTCGAGCCCACGATGGCATATGAGCAACAAGAGAGCCCCACTGACCAAGAGGTGCTGCGCGAAATTGAAGAGGTAGTGACATGGAGGCACAGCCTTGCGCACCGACTCCGAAAAGACAATGTGATCCTTGCATGCTCCTACGCAGCGGGTGAGGGCGTAGAGCTGGAATTCATCTGGTTCTTCGCCACGGCGTGGCATGAATGGCAGGAATAGAAGCAAGATCACCGAAGGATACAAGCTTATGACTGGATGAAGAAAGGATGCATCAGTGGTCATCATCCTACAACCACACAAAGGACTTACTGATTTGCTTTTGAGTTTTCATGGCCGAGTCCATCGCCTCCCATGGTACCCCAAGATCATTAGGTGCTTCGACGAACCACTCTTGCAGGGCGGCTTCGTACTTCAGCAGGCGTCTCTGCAGCTCTTCGCGGCTGATAGGGTTGACAAGACGTTGATGTCGCGAGATTGTACGTAAGGCTTCCGCAGTGAGGTAGTGTACCTTGATGAGATGCAGAAAGCCTGCAATTTCGCCCTTCCTTGGCGGACCGTACGTGGTGACATTTGGCATGACATCGTCCAAGCATATGTTTTGCGGTCGCTCTTGGTCGATCTCCCACAGCGGCAGATTCGGCGGTCTTCCGAGCACATTTGCGAGGAGGGATTCCAGGCAAAACAGCGCCCAGAATACTCGACGGCGACGCTCCCGAACATATATCTTGAATGACATTGAGGATCGATGCAAGCCTAGTTCCTGTAAGATTACAATCACGTAAGAAAATTACCATGCGTAGAGCTACTGGCCCATCCCTACAATACCAAGTCTTAAGGCTTGACCGGCGAGAACCCAGGCTCTGGCAGCGGCATTACTGCCAACATGGAAGAGCCTGCAAATGCGGGCATCAGTTGGATGTGACGGAAAATAGTCTAGCAAACAGGGAGACTCACGCCATCAGTCCGTACAGGGCAGCTTGATCGATGCTTGGCTGGAACAAAGAGTGTAGAATGAGAACGTTGCACTGTGCATAATAGCGATGCCCTGGCCTTCGAACGCCTTGTTTTCTGGCAGAATCCGAAAGCCCAAATTTATAGGTGTGACTTCTTGCGGGCTCAGGGGGAGCACCAGCCGCACCGCGCAAGGTGGAGGGACCTGGGGTGGGCGAAGTGCTGACGGGATACGCCTTGGCATCGTCGCTGTATCCACCTTCTTCGTGGACTCTCTCGTCGTCGCTGCATAACAGCGATCCGCAGGCAAAGACTGCAAACATGAGTGTGAGAAAAGTAGGCTGCGCTTTGACCATCTGCCCTCGCTCTTTGAGTCGATAGACCTTGTTAAGATCGGACTCGAATGTCAAGCGATGCAGCACGGGGAAGCTAAGGTATGCAATAGGTGAGGCGTCAAATCTTGTCTGCATGCCCAGTGTTCGTCTACCTACAGAGGGTTGAGCCTCTCGAAATAGGCGTCCACTAGCTTCAAGGCGAGATCTTCGGGTGGCAAGGCTACATCTTCCGCAGGAGGGAGGGCGCCCGCTACCGTTACTCCAAGACTAGCAAAGATCGACCAAGGCTTCGGGCGAGGTGCGGGATGAGCAAAGACGGCTGCATCGCTGTCGGTAGTACCACTCCCATTTCCAGCTCGTGCATCTGTGGTCGATTTTGCCGGCTGCGAAGCAGTGGAAGCGGCTTCAGAGCTGGCCACAGTGGCACCATTTGTACCGGATGAGCTCGCTCCATTGCTTTGGTTTGATTCGGCAGCTGTCTGTGGGTAGCTAGCGCTCTCACGCTTCCTGGCTGCTGCCGCCGAAGACAGAATAGGGTATTCCACATCCCAACGCTGCCTGTCCGCCAATTCGGCTACCACAGAGGATGTGCTTGCGGAACCCAGATAGCGCAGATTGCCTCCCCGGTCTGGTCTGAGTTCTGATGCAGACGAAGACCCAATCTTTGCGGTAGGCTCAAAGATCTGTGCGAGGATAGAAGAATGGCTCGAATTGGATCTCTGCATCTGTGCTCCACCAGCTAGATTCGCGGTGGGACTTTGGCGCTCATTTTGTTGCGATCCCGCCTGTGCACGCTGCTGTTGCTGAGAGCCTTCGACTGAAGAAGCACCACCATCGAGACCAGTCATGTGAACGTCCCCAGAGCCATCACCTTGCATTCGACCATGCGTCGGCGTTCGAGCCTTCAATTTTGGATCGTGGCCAAATCTTTTCGCCAGTGCGATGCCTTCATCGTCTGTCGAGTCGATTTCCTCGACTTGTGCTTCTTTGCGCTTCTCTGAAAAATTCCTGATAGCTTGAGGATTATCCAGACCTAAATCGTCTAGATCTTCCGAGGCTGCCGCATGCGTCATGTTGTGCAAGAAATGCAGCTCTTCGACGTATCCAGGCTCGTGGACTACCCCAGCCTCTCGCTCAATAGCAACCCGATTCAGCTCGGATACGGGTCCAGCGTCTCTGCACATGTCCCCTGGGTTGCGCATCAAGAGCGTGACAACCTTTGGTACGGGCTCGTCTTGTGCCTCGGACTCGCGAGCGACGGCTCTGGCAGCATCGGCAGCGAATGGCGGCTCATAATCTTGACGAGAGCGTTTCCTGCTTGCATTTGAGGCTGCCGAAGACACATTGGTCGGTGCAGAGGCAGAATGCTGGAGGGGAGGTGGACTCCCGGGTGCTTCACTGCCATCAAGACGGTAATTGAGCAGAGGAGGTAGCTCATAGCCCGTGACTGCGATAACAAAGTCCTCGAGACGGCGGATGCGGAGCTGCAGCTCTGTGACGTTCTTTGTTGATGAACCGCCATGCTCGTCAAAAGTGCACTAGCGAAACAGCATCAGCGTGAGCTGGCTTATGACATAGAATCTGTACAGCATGTACTCACGGTCTCGCCGAACTCGATGCAGTGTCTGCGGTCAGATTCGGCATTTACGGGGTGATAGCAATGTGGCAAAAAGGCACTATCAGATCAGTTTGCTGTACAAGAGGGAGGCACGGCAAATAGCCTCGCGCACCTGCATGGATCTGTTCCCGAACATCTGACTTTCTTCTGTCTGTACGGAGTGAGGTTCAGTTTCAGATTTGTTTGGTACATGTCAGCGCGTTGCACTCCCCACACTGCGAAGGGTTCAGGAGGGCCATCTGCCTGGACACCGGTGACTCGCACTCACCTGCAGACGATGCCTGTAGACGAAGCGTAGCATCACGAGGTGGTGTGATGGGCCAGGAGACCAGGCCATGAGGCGGAGACGTCAGTGATGTGCTCTGTGCGCAGTAAGTGCATCCATGATGACGGTTGTCAACCTACACGCCTTGCTGCTCCGTTTGCGCTTGTACGACGGCTGGTCTGTCGCCGCGGCTGGCGTGCCCCCAGGCGCACTCATGGCGGTGTCCAGACACTGTGCGACTGCAAGGTGCTGTCACGCGCGGTCAGTCGCTGTGCTCATCGTCGTCGTCGACTTGCGGTAGTGGCCCCCCAGCCTGATCAGGTTGGAGCAGGTGAGAGAGCAGCGACGACAGATGGGATTGCACTCTGACCTCACCCACACTCACAACAAACACCTCAACAACAACGTCTCCACTGGTCTCATTCGCCTGCCTGACCGCGTCCCGTCGCTCATGGCAGCCTCCCGCTAGCGTGCGCGCGTTGCTTGCCCAGCAGCTGAGCTGAGCTCTGCTCGAACTGGACACACGCCAGCCAGGACAACATGCCCAAGTTCACGCCCGCACTCGGCGGCATGCTGCCCCTGCACACCTTCTTCTTCACCCTCTTCGACCTCAAGCTCGGCTCCGAGATCATCACCTGGTTCGCTGTGCTCAACAAGGTCGCAGGTCTCTATGGCCTCTTGGCCGTCTTCACCGGAGGGACCCTCCTCCAGCTGTCCATGTATCTCTATTCCGTCGCAACGCTGGCCATCTTCTCCTGGGGAGCAAAGCAACTAGGCGAGGTGAGCATTGAGCAGCCTTCTTGCTCCCGTTTCCTATGCTTTTGCTGACCTCTTTTTTGCGCTTCGATCACCTCACCTTCACTACACACTGTCACTTTACACTTACGGCACTGCAGGAGAACCCCGCCAAGGTCCTCACGTACGCCCACTTTTACTTTATCGACCACGCCATCTCGACACTCTACACGGTCTTTTTCGGAATCGCGTGGTATGTGTACACGCCGCACGATGGCCGCAGGATCGCAAACTCGCAGGCGCAAAAGGACATTCTCGAGGGGAGCGACGCATGGAACAACAATGCATTTGAGAGCGGCCACCATGTCGACGAAGCTGAACGAGCGCGGAGAGCATTGCAAGTCTGGAACGATGAGCGAGCCTTCTCGACAACGGTGCTTGTTCTAGGCTGGTTGGTCAAGGTGCGTCTGTAGAACAGCCTGCTTTACCATTTCAATGATTCACAAGTCATACCTATACTGTCCAGATCTACTTCATTGCCATCCTCTACTCGTACGCGATCCACTTGCGGCGAGGCACGTTCCGTGGCTTGCTTGCGCAACATCAAGCTAGCAAAGCAGCCGCAGCATATGCGAGCAACCCTACCACCCGCCGACCGTCTACAAATGGCTACGCCTACTCTCACTTGCGCAATACAAGCTTGGCTTCCAATGGCACAGCTGATCCAGATGGGCATTGGGATGATGGCCAAGATGGCGATTCTACGCTCTTTAGCGCGCGAGACGAGGAGGCCGTGGGCACTACCAAGGATAGCAGATAGCCCGTTCAAGGACAAGGAAGGACAAGGAGTCCCTGTAAAGCTGTACCATATACCGAAGTCGAAACCTCATGAACGCAGCAGTATTCGCAACTTTGCAACACCCTCCTCTAGCCAGGGGCCGTCCGCGATCAAACATAGCTGATCAGTATGCACATAGCAAGTCATTCCTTAAAGCTCAGCTCAGCCACTAAGTCACACTGCCTTTGACTTTTATGCTGTACGAGAGATGCCCATGCTAGCGAGCTGGTTGGCCCAACGAAGCTAATTCCTGTATTCAAGCAATTCTTTCTAGCCGAATCCCACCCTAATACAACAACAACGGAAGGATGCGCAATGAAAGCAGGAATGGATAAATGTGGGTATCGATGTTATAGTCCATGCTGCATCACAAGTAGAAGTCTACCGAGCCTCAACAGCGACTACACTGCTACTTCGGCTCCGCGTCCCGGTAGCCCGCATGTTCGTACTGATAGAATGTGAAGGTGCGGAAGGCAGATCTCGCAACATCCTCGCCATTGGGCTGCGCGTGCCCGTTTGTGAGCCGCGGTTTTCCTTGTCCGATGCCAATGCTGCCGTATGAGATGCAGTGACAGCTGCGGGCTTAATGAGAGAAGCCGCTTCAAGAGCCTTGTCGTGCGAGGCAGTCTGATCGTTCCGCCGAGCAGATACGGCTGCCTGCAACTGATTACTGGTGGTGTTGTTGGCATTGAGAGAAGCCAAAACGCCAGGGGTATCGATGCTGTTGCGCTGACCAGACATACGCTTATTGACTGTTGACCTCGTCTTGAGTGATCTTCGCCTCTGATTTGCGGTGAAAGTCGAAGAAGCGGCGTCACCTGCTGACTCGTGCATCGAAGCTCGTTGGCCATGTAGGACTCGCAGCGGGTTCCTTGCTGAAGCAGCCGCGTTCTGTATGTGATGACTACTGCCGTCACCAGATTGCCGATTCGTTTCTCGTTTGAGCATCAGGACTTCTTGCTGCTTCGCTTGAAGTGCGATGTTCAAGCCATCAATATCATCCTTGAGCTGCTCGCGTGCTTTGACAAGTCGAGCGACCTTAACTTCGCGATCGGCAGACTCCATGCGCATTTTGCCCATAGCTTCTCGCAAGCGTACCACCTCGCTCTCCAAGAAGCTAGTGCGCTCAGCAGCGTCCTTGCAGGTACTGCATCCGGTATCTCCGACGTTTCTGCGGTCCAAGGATCGCTTCATGAGGTCGGCTTCCAGTTGAACAATCCGCTCTTCCTTCTGTGCAAGCACGGTGGACATATCCTTCTTAATGACTTGCAATTGCTGGAAGCTGCGCTCTTTTGCCCGCTCAAGCTGTGCAACGTTGGAGGACAAGCGGTCGTTGTCTACCTGCAGACTAGTCTGAAGTGAAGTTGTGACGTCGTGCAACCTCGTAGACTCCAACCTTTCTTGTTGCAACGCCGCATCCTTCTCCTCAAGTTGACGATTGAGTCGGCCCACTTGAGCATCAGCTTGTCCCAAGTCCATACGGAGCGTTTGCAGCTGTGCCTCGAAAGCGTTCGACATCTTCGCCATCTGCTTGTCTGCCGACACGGCGTCCTTGCGCAGCCTGTTGCATTCTTGCGAGCGCTCGGTAACTTCCGTTTGAGCCTTCTCCAAGCGAGTCTGCATCTGCAGGAGATCATCCTCTAGCTTTGTCCGCTGTTGCTGCACGTCTCGAAAGTCAGAGTTTGTCTCCTCGAAGCGCCTCGCTATGTCTTCCTTCTGCTGCCTTTCTGCATCTGCTGCTTCATGTGCTTCGCCGACTTGAGTACGGAGATACTCGAGCTCCTCTGAAGCGCTATTGGTCTTGCGAAGACTTTCAAGCTGCTTCTCCGCCATCTCACGCTTCGCTCGCTCATGCAAGAGCTCCTCTCGGAGCGCATCATCTCTTCGCTTGATCTCCTTGCTCAACTTGTCCTTTATATGTTCAACTTCTGACATCGCGACGGTTGCTCGCTGTTTGTATTGCGTCTGATCTTGCTCTCGCGCCTTACGCTCGTTCCTGAGGTCAATGTCAAGCTTCTTCTTTTGAGACTCAAGTGCGTCGAGCAATCTGTCCCTCGAGGCTAGCTCGCCACGCAGGTTCGTAACAAGCGATATCAACATCGTCTTCTGGTCAGCCCGATGTGATAACAGTTCGTCTTGGGTGCTCAGCAAGTGATTGACGAGACTTGTGAATGGCGATTCGGATTTGAGCTTCGTGATCGACGATGAAGACGATGAGGGCGTGACGACAGGTAATGCCTTGAGAGATTGAGACGGGGAGGTGTATGCCTGATGCCCAATGTCTTCGCTGTCGTTGTCTTTGAGCGGTGTTAGAAACGCATCGTGCACGCTAGACTCGATCTCAGCAAAGGTTGACTGGCCACCTTGGTGGAGTAAGGGGCTATTCGTAGGTTGTTCTTGTTGCAGACGCATTGTTTGCACCGGTGGTGTGCGGATTGAAGCGGCCGGTAAGGGATCGTAGGGCGCAGTGAAGAACGACTGACCGGCCAATCCATTAGACGTAGCATACGATTTGTCTG
Source organism: Cystobasidiaceae sp. HBUAS51001 (assembly GCA_003351005.1). Lineage (NCBI taxonomy): Eukaryota > Fungi > Basidiomycota > Cystobasidiomycetes > Cystobasidiales > Cystobasidiaceae > Cystobasidiaceae sp. HBUAS51001. The sequence continues at coordinate 258,711 of KZ857212.1, read as the reverse complement.
GTGATGTAGCGGCACCTAATGACAATTTGTTGCGTGTCGCTTCGTGCGAACGGTCATCGGACCCTGACTGCCCCATCTCCGCGCTTTCCTCAACAATCACCGATTGGCGGAGGAGGAAAGGTCGATGAGCACCCTGTTTCATAGCGTTGTGTCGCGAGCGGTCGTCGTTCACTGTGATCTCGTTTAAGACAGATTGTGATGGAGCGGACACATCTAAAATGTTCGACACAGAGGCGTCCATCATGCTGACCGTCTTCTGGCTGGCACATTTCCCAGCGCTTGACGCATGCTTGGTGTCCTCGAAAGACGCATCCGGGCTGGGAATGAACTCCTGCATCCGGTCCATAAATGCAGCTCCGCGCTTGCTCGTAGAGCCTTGCTGCCGAATCGAGTCTGCGGATGCTTCATTCGCTTCTACGAGCGAAGCTGCAGAAAGATTGTGCGGAGAAATGCTCGTGCTGCTTCGGGACAGCAACGCTTCTTCAATCTCCACCGCAGAGGAATCGCTACCCTCTGTCGAGGCTCTGTCGTTGCATTCTTCCTCCTCAGAGTCCTCTTCTTGATTGTAGCTGGGTCTGTCTCCTTGATAGTATTCATTTTGCTGTCTTTGCCCGAGGTTGAGCAGATATGCCTCTGCGGCTGCCAGCGGCCCACGAGGATGCTCTGGAGTGACATCGACCGGAGGAGGTGAAGCTGCGCCAGCATGCGTTGAAGGCGACCATGTCACAGTCCGAGGAGTTGCATGCTCAGGTAGGCTCGAACAAGGCTGAATGCCTTCAGCGGAAGCTACGCTTTTCTTCAAAATCGACTTGAGCGATGTGGATGATCTAGACGGCGTGATCACAGACATACGCTGCCGTCTGTCTTCATCATTTTCGGATCCGCTGTCACTACTCTCCTCCGACTCGATGCCATCGACACCGTTGGTAGGTTCTGTTTGTCCGTCACGTGCCTCCTCTGCCTGCGCTTCCTCATCCTCGTCTTCAAGCCACCGTCGCTCAGCTTCTTCCCTATCGCCATCATCAAAGTTTACCATGCCACTGGCTGTGCTGGCTACGCTCAGGCGATTGAGACGATCTCGAAGGGGAGTTTTCGAGGGCGAGACTTCCATGCTGCCATCTGGCGTAGTGCTCCGTTGCAGGCGCTCAAAATCCGTTCTTGCAGCAAAGTGAGTTGTTCGGATGGACGAGATGGACTGTAAAGAGGGCTTTGATGCGTGATGTCTGCGGTTGTTCGCATAAGTCAGCTTCTTCACTCAATCAGGCTGTTTCACGTCGTTCATTTCGCCTTACTGAACAACCGGCTACAGAAGCAAACATGATTGAATCAGAGTCAGCGTCGGCGTTGGCGTCGGAGCGGATCGTGAATACGTATGGGCATCTTACATCGTGTTCGACCGCTCTTGTCGCGTCTATTCGCTGCGAGCGAGCGATTGTTCTTTCTCCGGCGTCTTCGCCTGCCGTTCCGCTCGAACCACTCGTCTCGGAGGGCACGCTTGATCCACGAGCAGTAGCATAGCTGGCGGTGTCGCTGTGAGTCCCCAAAGACGGCTGCAGTGCTGTTGTCGCGCACATGCGTACACATTCGAATGTTTCGTGTCGCGTTATTGTGGGAAGGCCGATCGAGGTAAACAAACCGCAAAAGGTCAGGAAGAGGACGCATGAAGCGATGACAAGCCTGTCACACAGCACGCACATGGTCTACCAATGGTCGACTTCAAGTTCATCGGCCTCCGCTTGCAATTGCTGCTGTTGCTAGCCTTGCTGCGTCGGCCGTATGACCGGCTGCTCGAGGCGGATGGAAGGATCTCGCCAGCGTCATGCGACAGCTCGAGCTCGTCGTCGTCGTCGTCGTCTGCTTGCGCGCTCGAGCTGCTGCCGCCGCCAAATGGCAGCCTGAACCAGCTGCGGTTCATTGTCGTTGAGTGTACGTGCTGTTTAGCATGGCGTGGCAGAACAACGTGGTGCAAGTGAAAGCCGGAGACGCGAGAAAACGTGACCAGCCAAGTCTCTGTGGCCACATGGAATCAACGAGAGGATCACCAAGGGCATGCTACATTACTGCAAACCGACTTCCACCTCGTCAAACATGTCATCCATGCTATCGCTGTCGCCCTCGCCATCTTCAGCTCCAACGTTTGGATCTACATTTGCATTTGCATCTGCTTGACCTGCACCTGCACCTTCATGCATTGTTTCTTCAGCTGGTCGCGATGGCTGATCCGAAACCTGTGCTGCTTCAGCAGTGTTACTCGGCTCTGCGGTGGGTGCAGGCTGTCCGACAGGCGCCAAGAAGTCGAAACCGACAGTTCCATTCGCGTGTGACTCTGCAGCGTGTCCGGTGGCATCATTTCCATCTTTGCCTGCGGCCTGTACATCAAAGACCGGCATGTTGGTCTCGTCTGCCGTTGTGATTCCATGCGCCCTGGCTGCCACGTCCTTAGCCTCCATCACTGGCTCGGGCTGTGGGGTCTGATCAGCGAAAGGCAATGGCTCGACTGGGACTGGCGGAATGATCTGCTCGATGCCTGCTTGGTTCGCCGGAGCGGCTGCAGGAACGACAATAGCCGGCTGTGAAATGGCTGAAATGTCCATTGCCAGCGCCCTGAAATCTTGCTCGGCCGGTGCCGAGGGTTGAGGGGCTGCCGGAAGCGGAGGTGGATCCACGTGCATGTCGCTGCCGAACTCGCCAAAGTCTTCGAACTGCATCGGCATCGCAAGCGGAACTTCCTCCTCTTTGACAGTGACACCCGGGGTGGATTCGGCGGGTTCTGTCGATGCCGCTTGAGGTGCTGTCGGCAAGCGCAAAGATATTGTCCGCTTTGGAGGAGACAACGGCCGCGCCGACGCTGATGTTGCGGGCGCAAGAGCCTGGTCCGGCACGGCAGTGGCTGCTGTTGAGCCTTCCTGCTCGAGGGCCATGTCATTACGAACTTCACTTCGCGCTTCCGTAGCTTGTGGCTGATCAAGCTGGGCGTCTTCCTGATCCTCCCGTTTCTGCTGCTGCTGCTCCTCCTGGAATTGCAATTCGTTTTCCTGCTCTTGTTGCTGCTGCAGAAAATGAGTAGGCTGGTTATATTGTGGTCGTGCCGGTAAGGCGGGGAATTTGTGAGTTTTGGTCGAGACAGTGCTTGTGCTAGCAATCGGATCACCACTCTGAACTTCGGCGGCGTTGATAATTCCAGCCGTCTTTCTCTCCTTGATCGCATCTTCCAGCTCATTTCCAATCTCCCAATCAAAGTTCCATCCCAACATGCGAGGAGCAGCATCACCAGGCCAACCTGGGATATTTGGCTTTTCCGCCTCGATCTGGTAAAAGCCTGCCGAGCCATTGTCGAGCAAAGGTCCAGGCGGCCCTAGGCGTGTTGTACGAGTGAACAGTGCCAGAGATTGCGCTTCAAGCAACGTCCGGACAGATGAGTGAGCGGTAGGATAACGCGGATGCATAGCTGGGGCCAGAACCCGAGTTGCGTGTGGTAGCATGATCGTCGGAACGGGTTCAGTGATTGTAGGTGGAAGTTGGGTGGAAAATGGATGCATAGCTGGGAATGGCAATACAGCCTTGCCTGCTGGCTCGGACGCATCTTGTATGTCCTTGCTGACGGGTGGGTAAGGGATCCAGCCCGCTTGCTTCTTGGCATGCCGAGGTTGAGCGACGGGAATGTTGCCTGACAGCGAGTCATCTGATGGGTTGAGGATATTCGAGTGTATAGCAGTAGCTGCTCGCTTGCGCTTGAGATTGTGTCGCAATGGTAACATGGCCTGTTCCCCTTGCTGTTCGTAATCCAGGGAGACCCAGTTGAAAGTCTCGAGAAAGTAGAACAGAGAGCTGGATGTGAGGGGATCGTCTCGTTGAGTGAGAACCTCTGCAGTGAACTCTGCGTCTCGACCGTTGAGGAAATCATCCTCATAGTCGAGAGAAGCTGCGACCGCGTCGGGTGGTATACTTGGCAGGGTAAGGTTCGGCCCCTCGAACTCGGCGAGCGAGGAGGAATCGTAAGGTACAGGGCGCATCCAAGCTGTAGTACCTGATCGCTTAGAAGAGGGCTCGATGGCCTTACGTGCGCGTTTGATAGTGCGGCCGGACTCGTCCTCCACGACAGTCTGCAGTGCTGCCTGAGTAGCGTCGCGGTCCGGAAACGGCGGCAGAAATGACATGTAGTCTACTTCATCTCTACATTGCTGAGCTCTTTGCTTTTCGCGTTGCTTGAAAGTGAGCGCGGAGGAAGAACCGCTAGCGATGGCTTGCTGATATGTAGGCGGTAGAGATAAGGCTCTCGATGAGGATGGTGATGATGAACGGGTGTTTCGCGGGTGCATTTCTATATCCGAGTCTGAACTGTCGTCCTCGGGGATTCCAGCTTGCACTTGTTGCTGTATATTGTACGGCAGGAATGGTAGGAGAGATTGGTTGCTTTGCACAGTCTGGTAGATCTGGTCTTCGCGACGATTGAGAGGCGCATACTCGATGACCTGCCGTGGTGCTTGATGCGAGCTATCATAGGTCGTATCTACAAGATCATAAAATCACAAAACAGAGTGGGTGAGACCTGCTGTCGCTGCCTTGAGAGAACTAGAGATAAAACTGCACCCACCTTTGAGCAGGGCGCCCAAGCTGGAGACTTCGCCTTCGCCATTCCCGAGCTCCCCATTCTGCGCAAGTATGCCTCCATCGAGCCTTCTTTCCTCGCACCACTCGAAGAGCTCGTCCAAGCTGAGTCCATACTGAGCAATAGCCTGGCGTGCATCGAGAGCGTTGGCCGAGGTCCTGCCTGCCTGCTCGGCAGACCCTTTGGCCGCCCCGGCGAGGAGGTGCAGGTATGCGCTCGTGAGCTCGGTGAGGACACGTAGCGGGGATGCCTTGATGGAATGGAAGCGCTCGTTGGGCGCGAGCGTGAGCAGCCGCAGTGTCGCCAGTGCGAGCAGGTGGTCTGGAAACGCCATGACGAGAATTGGCGTGGCGCGGCCGTGGAGAACGTCGCTATGGGGTCGAGTGGGTCTGTCGCAGCATGAGAAGTGCGAATATCAATCTGCTGGAAGCAGCCCAGCAGTACGATACGCTGCTGCGTGTTTGAGTAGTATGATGGAGTCGGAGCAAGGTGCGATCACGCCCAAAAGCACCTTTTTTGCGAGAGCTGGAGCATGCATGCCAGGACTTGAGGCCGAGGGCAAGCTCGTACGGATGCAGTGTGATGATCTGTGTTGTCAGTCGCGCTGCAGCCTCCAGCTGCAACCTGCTCGCAGTCTTCCAATCTTCGCCGTCTCCAGTGGCCACTCTTCTGCGCGCCTTCGAGCAGCAGCCAGCTTGACCGGCTCTCCCTCCTGCACACCACAACACGCCCACCGTCAGCTTCCCATACCAGCCCAACCTGTGAGCACATCTCAGCAGCTTGAACATCCGCATCCGCCTACTGACCGCTGTCCTGCCCGCTCGTCAGACACCCAATCTCTCAAAATGGCTGAAGCCGACCATGCTGCCGCTGAGACCTTCGAGGTGTGTAGACAGCGACACAGCGCCCGTCCAGCCAGCGTGCAAATAGCTGACCCATCTGTAATGCATCCAGGGCGTCTCTGCAGGTGCCTCGCAGACCTTCCCCATGCAGGTCAGTCGCGCTCGCTCTTCTGCTGCCTCCCCTTCAGTTTTTTCGCCCTCCGCGGAATTTTCGATATGCAAGCCGGTGGACGCGCATACACAGCACGGGCGACTGTAGCGCGCTGCCTGTCACGCCTGAACCGCCATGTAGCTTCATGCTATACAGTCCCGCTGCTTCGCAAGAGTCGCCCGTGCCGGCCAGGACCGTGCAGACTCGGATGCATACGAAGCCAGCTGGATTGGCCGACCTGTCTTGGCCAAGGACAGGGCCGAGCAGCAGCGCAGCATAGCAGCTCTGCATTAGCTAGCTATCATCGGCACTGCCAGAGTGCTCTGCTTCAACCACTATTTCTGCCCGCCGGCTTGCATGGCGGTCCACCTTCGCATCGTGCAGCGCGCAAGCAATCGACAAGAGCTGATTCATGTTTCCACCGTCTTTAAGTGCTCTGCCCTCCGAAAGAACGGTCACGTCGTCATCAAGGGCCGACCCTGCAAAGTACGCCGGCTTGTCGCGGTCATGCCGTCGCGCCTGTGATCCGCCTGACTGAGAGCTGCGACTTTTTTTTTTCGCATTACCAGATCGTCGACATGTCCACCTCCAAGACCGGAAAGCACGGTCACGCCAAGGTCCATCTCGTCGCCATCGATGTGTGTTTTCTTTCTCTTCTACCGACCTGGCGCCTTACTGATCCCGATGCTTCTGCTCTCTTCTCCCTGTTGTCGCGCTTTGCTCTTCGGCTACGTTTGGCGTTGGCGCCTGCAGATCTTCAACGGCAAGAAGCTCGAGGATCTTTCTCCCTCGACCCACAACATGGATGTTCCCAACGTTGTCCGAACTGAATACACCCTGCTCAACATCGACGATGGTTTCCTCAACCTGATTGACCAGAACGGTACCGCCAAGGACGATGTCAAGATGCCCGAGTCCGACATTGGCGAGCAGATCCAGACCCTCTTCGATGACGGCAAGGAGGTCCTTGTTACCGTCGTTGCCGCCATGGGTGAAGAGCATGCTCTGGGTGAGTTCAAGAGCCTCATGAGATAAGGACATATCGCTAACCCGAATGTATTCCTTGCAATCACCAGCTGTTAAGGAGGCACCGACCGGGGGTAAATAGACTATTCTGCGGGCTGTATCGTATCGAGCACATTCACTCTGGCATCGACTGTAGAGCCACTTCGTGACGCTGGGCTTACATCGCAAAAGAATTTCGCAGAATGCATTTCGCATTGGGCAACAGAGCATGAATCTACCGACTGACATCCCGACTTTTAACTCCTACACGTTCTTATTCGTCCCGCTCGAACTAGATGAATTAATGCTATTCTAGTGATTTCTGACTGATCTGTCCATCTTCTGCACTTTTTAGGGTGGCAAGTAGAGCGGTGGCAAATACTTTCTATCACAGACTATCCGCCACAGCCTACATCATGCACACAATACTACAGCAAGGAGGGTGTTCTCTTCTCTTCCTCCTCTTCTTGTTGCTGTCTTTCCGCCCTTCCGACTTCGCGCCCCCATCAAAACGGAGCATCACGCACCTCCGACTATCATTCATCGTTCGCTGCCCGGCTTATCAGCATCAATTTCTCAAGCGCCCGTCTCACTGCACTACACCGCCTTTCCCTGATATACTACTTCCCGCCTGCTTTCGTATAGAGATTGCAAGAGACGTTCCACGAGCGAGGGTTGATGTATTGCCGGATACATGAGCAAAATGATGAGTATAGTTGCTGGCTGTAGTGTTCTCTTTGCATACTTCGTCGCTTGTTCTGTAGTCCATGATGACCTTACAATCAACGACGCAATTGCTATCTCAAATAGACTCCTCTTGACCGTCCAAGGGACGGTCCTTGTTCATGACTTCGACTAACGTACCGGGCCGGGCACGCGACTTCATCATCCTTGATTTCTCCACGTTATTGAATACACAGCTATCCAACCATCTAATTCCAACCATCTATCTGCATCTCGTAAGCTGCGGGGTTTTGCCAGTGCTGTGAGTCGGAAGCCGAGTCAGGCATGTACTGACAACGTGTGAGTCCGGTGTCTCGTAAAGTGCAGACTCTTCATAATCCTGACCAGGCGGTTGCGAATTATGCACGACCTGCTAAATCTTACACGACATTGCAAGTCAACTACTTTCCACTTCAATATCATCGTCCTGGGCTGTGCTCCCACCACTACCTCTTCGTCTATGGGGATAATAGGTATAACGACGCCTTTGAGCATTCTCCTCCTCATCTTCGTCTTCAGAAGAGTCGCCCGGCGAGTGGTCGCCTCCTTTTCCTACACTGTGAGCGCTGGTGGACGGGCTCTGAGCAAGCAGGTTCGTCCCGCCCCACACTGACGAAGTGTTCTGCAGCTGATCACTCCCATCTTGGTACGAAGGCTCAGACGGCTTGCGCCGGCGGTTCGCGCCTCCAGTCGCAGCTTCGTCACTTGATGGCACCTGGCCGCCCAAGCCTTTCACGGCAATGCGTTTGGTCATATTACGGAAATCGGTAAAGCGGCGTCTCATATCGATTAAAACTGCACCAGACGAGGTGAGGTCGATATCGAGATCTTCTGTCACGTTCTCAAAGTCGCTCGAAGACGGCATAATGGTGTGCACATGCTCAACATAATCCTTTCTACCCGCTGGCAGCCAGGGCAGAGGCAAGCGGCCGCTGATTGCAGGATGATTGTATCGACGCCTTCCATTGCTGTTGTAGAACGCGTCAGCAATTGAGTGAGCTTCCATGTGGAAGGACAATCTCATACCTTAGAACCCCATAGAAGGTCTGCGACATGGGAGGCTGTATGTAGTCGGTCTTTGCATCCTGCCTGACCACGTATAGTCCATCGTCTCGATCGTCTTTCTGCTGATAGCGATCTCTGTTCAAGGCACTTTGGCTCATCGTAACCGGATGTCCCTTCCTCAATCGCTCCACATCACTAGCCAAAGCGCCAGCTTCGTAGGTCGACCCGTTCTCCTGAGTACGCCGCACCTCTGCAGCTTGTGCAAGGTTCACATAGGTTGCCAGCGGTCGGAAGCGTTGATCCAGGGTATAAGCGGCATATAGCGTGAACAGGAGCAGCGGAATCATCAGCAGTGTCAGGAGCGCAGCTTCTCGTAATGCGAAGAGGCCGGTCATGAAAAGCTGGAAGCTGCAACGACAACTCGGATAAGTTTGACGGCAGCGGGGAATAGTGCAGGAAGTCAAACGCACATGAGTATGCCGAGGCACATGCGCGAGAAAGATAACGGCCAGGCCTGCCCACGTGACTCGTATGGGCGGAAATAGACGAAGAGAAGCTTGTACTGCCAATCGGAATACAGATGTCAGCTCGGTGACAACGCCCGCAGTCAATTGAACAGCCCGAATGCATACCTTGTAGACGAGGTATCCCATGCCAAAATAAATGGTGCCAAACAGAAGAATGAGTGGTGCTATGACCGAATAGGTCATACAGATCAGGAAAATCAAAAGTGCTTGCGGGTATATAGTTCCAAGACTGATGACAGGCGGTATATTGAGCTCGGCAAAATCTGACGCAAGCTTGTTAGGATCGTGGCTTGACTTTTGTTGCGATTCACGCTCACCTCGAGGAGTCTTTGTCCAAACGAGACGGTAGAACCAGCGGGGCAGGATGACGGCCAACTGCACAAGCTGAAGCGGCATAATGCCAATGCCTTGAAGCACGACATATGATAGGAAGAAGTTTCTACCGCCGGGGAGTGACAGTGCCAGCTTGTTGACGAACTTCATTGGCTGGTCGGCAAGCTCTCGCGCCAGATCGAAGGTCGACACCGCGATAAAAACGAAGAACACATTCACTACCAGAAAGAAGTGGTACTTTGTAAGAAGGGAGTGTTCGATCTCGCTTCTTGACCGGAAACCTTGCAAAATACACTGCCACTCCAGAAAGAAAGGCAGTAGAGCGTTGAAGCTGATCAAAGCTGTAGATGGCAGAGTGTTTTGCACAAACACTCGAATGCGTGAGCTGCCATGAAAGAGTGAGCTTTGGTCAGCGGATCGAAATGGTGTAATCACTCACTTCTTGTCAATAGCTCGAGCCAGCCAAGGAAGGTGTTCCTTTATTGCTTCGTAGCTGAGTAGCCGGGCCAAGGCTGACACCGGGACAGCCCAGAATGACAGGAGAAGGAACATAGCCACGAGAGCAAGTATATTCCTCGCTTGCAGCGACGCATTGGACAACAGAACATTGCTCCAGAAGATATCGCGAGGATCAGGTGCCGACGTAGTGACCATTGAGTCGGGCTGGGGGTAGTGCGCAACTTGCGCTGCAACCTGTGCGGAGGCTATGTCTTGAAAGGTGACAAAAGCAACATTGGCTGGCCTAAAGCGGCCCTTTCGCTTTTTGCGGACCGCTTCGTCCGCGACACGGTATTGATGTGCGAGATGCTCCAGGAGATCGGTCTTCTGGTTCGTGAGCAGTCTTGTGCGAGTCTCCGGACGAGGCTTATCTTGTACAGCAAAGAGCCTTGGTGCTGCCAAGAAGGTTGACTCAAGATCAAATGCCCCGCCGTCAGGCACCTCTGGCGTTATAGGCGATGCTGGTGGAGATAGATCATCGGACCGTTCGTGGTCATTGTTCTCAGACACTCTGGCTGCACGTCTCCCTTCGGCCCGCCCATCTTCGTTGTGAATGATCTGACGCGTGAGCTCGTCGCGATCATAGTTGCTCTCGAGCGCCTTCTTGGAAACTGGATTCCCGACATAGCTCATCCATGCGCGTTCCAAAGCGACAAGTTTCTTTGTGCGGTCTTCTAGTAGATGTTCAAGACTGCCAATTTTCCTACCGACCGAGACGGACTCGACCTTCATGCCCATATCTTCCCAGTACTGCGCGAGTACGCGCTCAGAGCGCAGATGCAGTGGTAGAGATGTGATGAGCACTGTCCTCGCCGGTATAGACAAGGCATGGTCCAGAGAAAAGAGCTGGCGCTGTTATTATGAAATGTACAGGGTCGGAGTTTGGACTACTCAGAAGATTCAAGATCACCTACTGTGTGCAGGAAGCCTCGATATGTCCGGTACAGCATATACAATGCCAGCAGGGAGAAGATGTACGTAAAGACCAAGTCTTTGCTGCAAGTCAGCAATGACCGCAGAACTTGAGCAGCGCTACCACGTACGCGAGGTCAAGTACAAGCTTGATCCGTGATATGTCTCCTTGTTGTTCTTGAGCAGGCTAAAGAAGCTGTCATCTGGATCCGGTGCTGGCGGCGGAACACCTTCTGTCGTGCCGTTCTCTCGATAGTTGATGGGTACCAAAGCAACCGCGGCCAGTAACGTGCTTATTCCGAAAAAGTAGAATGAGACTTTGAAGAAATTCAAGAGCTATGGTAGGGTAGGGGCAGTACGATGACGTTTATCAGCACGTCAAGTACGAGGCCTGCAGTATAAATGTTGCCACAAACCACCACAGCGTCGAGTCCAACGATCTGGAGAATGGTGAATTCGCTTGTGCGAAGTGTTGGCATGATCCAGCCGAAGAAGGAGTTCTTTGAGTGCACCTCGTGCGGCGAAAAGCCCTTAAGCAGCGTTCTGGGCATGTACAAGACCTTTGACCTGGTCCTGAAGAAGCAGAATGACAGGAACGAAGTGACGCCAACGAACAGCGCGATGGCAAGCTGAGTTTGCAGCCATGGTCCTGTGAGTTCACATGAAGAGTTGAGGGTTCGTCAATGATGTCCACAAGAAGGCTGTTGTGTCTCTATGTGCCATGTCGCACCTACCTCGCAGCTTGTTGGCCTGATCCGCAGGCGAGCCAGGGAGTGTCGAGTGGGACGGCGAGGCCGCGTCCCACACCGTCAGAGACGGATACGCCATCCTTAACGCCTGCTCCAAGGCTGGCGCGTACGAGTGTGAGCGGATCAAAGCAGCCATCAGCCCGAACACTGACGTGCTTGTCTCGTACTCGCCACTCGCCGCGCAGGTTGCCTCCGCTTCCACTGGGGTTTGCTTGAAATGGCTGCATCGAGCAAACGGCTGTTTGTTGGAGGACTTTCCGAGTCTGTGGACGAGTATACGCTCATCAAATTTCTCAGCAAGCATGGCAAGATCTCCAAGTTCGACTACCTGTTCCACAAGGCTGGGCCCAAGCAAGGTCGACCCAGAGGCTATGCCTTTGTCGAGTACGCAACAGCAGAGGTACGGGGACTAGACCTTGGAGAACCGTCCCAATTCACACTTACAGCGTCGCTTTGGCCTGCATCGTGCCATTCTTGTGCCAACGCTCCTGCTAGGAAGCCCTGAAAACGATGATTGAGCTCGACGGCAAGCTGCTGCTCGGCCGGAGAGTCGCAATTAAGCGTGCCAATGACGTGAGGGAGCGACAGACTGTTGCAAAAAGAACAAAGCTCACAACAGTCTCTGACGTTCAGGCGCCGCCTGAACACGCTGCCGGCAGTGGCACTGGACCGTGGCGGAAGGACGCCCCAAAACACACTACGCTTTCACTGCTGAAAGGACATACGAAGCCAGAGTCGTGAGTAGTCGCATACTCAACAGCTTATCTTTCGAGCTATGCTGAGCTGTACCATTCAGACGCGAGTCGAAAATGAGAGCGCTGGAGCGCAAGCTACTCGCTATCGACAGTGAAAAGGCAGCTACACGCGCAGCACGTGAATCGTCTATTTCAGAGGCAGAAGGCACCCCGGAGCCTCGCAACCATGACGGATCTCAAGGCGAGGGAGCAGATAATGAAGAGCCTGTAGCAGGACCCTCGGGCACATCCACTCATACAGCAGGCAAGGCTGCCGGTGGGCCTGTTCAGCCTGTTGGATTGCCTCTGAAGCCGGACCAGACAACCATAGACCGTGGAGAACGGGAACGTCGTGCAAAAGAAAAGGACGAGCATCAGAAGGCTGCGGATTTGCAGCAACAGCATAGGCAGCCGCCATCGAGGCGTGATAAGCAAAAGAAGGCAGAAGCTCCTAGAAGCACGTTGGCGAGTCTGGGCGTGCGTTTGGCTCGGTGACACGAGCGACGCTCAAAAAGCCCACCTCGAGGCCCACAGCATGGCTATTTCAATCTGTTTATCTGTTGTTGTACTCCGACGATTGTGTACTTCCACTTTCCGATCATCGTCTTGACCATTGCAAACGTGACTTGGAATCTTTGTTCTCTACTGCTCCGAGCGGGCACCTCTGATGCCTGTCTCCGTCGCAGCTGAGCTCTATGACCGCATCGACTTCTACTCGACCCCCCTCGTGGCTGTTGGCGCTGCTATCATCTTGCTAGCTGCTTTGCGCGTCTGGTCTGGAACACCGAGGCTACGCGTACGCCGGGTGCTGCATGGTCGCACCGTCGTCATCTCTGTAAGCTCCTGAGCCAGGTATTTACTTTGTGATGATCTGTTCTAACAACTTCCTCTGTCCAGGGCGGTCTGACTCCCATTAATCTGTCGTCAGTGCTTGTGGCTTCCTTCAGCAAGTCGCGCGCCTCTAATGCGATTTCGAACTGATTGCGCCGAACAGCTTGACAAGATCGTTCGCGTCTCAAGGAGCGCAGATAGTTCTGCTCGTTAAAGACCCTGGAGATGCAATACTTCAGCAGCTTCTCCACCTCATACGCTCAACAACGGAAAATGAACGCATTTACGCAGAGCCATGTGACTGTTCGGCAAGTACCTCAGCTGCCACAGCAAGCATACGCGCTTTCACCAAGAAGTGGAGCACTACAAAAAAGCAGTCCCCTCTTGGCGACGATCTAGGCCCTGAGAACATAGACACGCTCATCCTGTCGGACGATGAGTCTCTACGTGGCGCAAATGCTTTTGGCGCGTCGAGCAGTGTCCGAGAAGTATACTATACAGCCTGCTTGCGAGGCAAAGTTGCGCTCTTAGAAGGCCTCTTGCCGATCTTGAAGTCCTCTGGCACTCGTGTCGTAAACGTTGCGGATCCGTTCTACGCCGCCAGTCCACCACTACCAATTTACACGAGCGCACTTGACGGGAGCGAACCCTCGCTCCTAGTCTCAAAGCTGCCTTGGCGCCCCTACCAGCCTTGGACCTTCTCAAGTCCCTTCTCGCTCGCAAGCATAAGCATCGTTGGCCATCTGGCAGGTCTTGGCACGGCCCCTGGCAACTCAGAAGCACATGCACTCGCCTCTCAAAGTCGGAAGCCGAATGTAACCTTTGCGTCCGCGTCAACCGGCGTAACCCGCTCTTGGTTATTCTCCACTCTGATGCAATCTGGCGTAATTGGCTGGATACTCTGCCTCGTACTGTCGCCAATTATCTGGGCGGCTGGCAAGTCCGCAGAGGCAGCTGCTGTCGAAGTGGAGCGAGTGGTGCACGGCGACTTCATAGACATCGACAAGCACCCTCAAGGCGTCCCTAGCGGATCATTGATTGTTGGAGGCCGGACGATAGTGTAAGCTTATTGCTGATCGTACGCAAACTTGGCTGAATCGTGTCTCATCTTCAGGCTTCGTAGGACAGAATGGACGGACGCCTCAGTAGGTGAGGCCTTGTGGAAGTATGAAACCGCTGCCCTTCGGTGGGAACAGCACGCCAAACCAAATAGCCCACGGTCAACGTGACTCAATTGTAGTGGTCGCTGCTAGTCTTCTTCGGGAATGCCCTCAGATAGCCTTGTGTGTCCAAGGTACTGGTGTTGCATGCTAGATGATGCCGCATTTCTATCGCTATCACAATACAACAACGTGCTAGAGCTTGTGACAGACATTCGTCACAAGCCTAGCAGATCATCGAAGGGATCCTTCAATTTCGGTGCCTGCGCAGCTGTCCCCGGCTGGAGACCTTGCCCGCTAGCGGAAGCATTGGGCTGAGACGATTGTCGAGCGTGTCCGACTGGCGTACTGGGCACGCTGCCCATCATGCCGAGATTGATTGCGCCGGGCGTGGACGATCTTGCCGGTGCTTGTGGTGTCGACAGGGTGCCGCGAGCTGGCGAGCCAGGCAGAACAGCTGACCCTGGTTGATATGCCGATGGTGTCATCGGGGATGCTGCACGCGCAGTTCCGGGCTGAGCGCTCAGGTTCGCCCATGATATAGATGGCTGTTGCTGCGCCCCGCCAGCAGCACTGGGTTGATATTGCTGGAAGAAGGAAGGCTGCGCCGGGGCCGCGCTGCCTCCGAAGCCTAGGCCGTCTAAAAGCCCACCGCCGCCGCCATTCGAGCTTGCCGAGGTTGTCGCGGTTGCAGCCGACGTGGGACCTAGACTGAGCCCTTCGAGACCAAAGCCACCCATTGAATCCGATGCACCGTTCCCGTCACTCGGTGAGGCAGGCTCATCAAAGTCAATGAGATTGGGCGCAGCCGCTACTTTGGCTTTGCTGGCACCGGCCCCTCCCTTTTTGGAGAACGCTGGATTGATCTCTGCAACTGCCGCCCTGTCACCGGTCTTGAAGGCTTTGTATCTATCGAGTACTTGGTTGATCAGATCGTTCATAAGAAGTAGCTTGTCTATGATCACCAACTCAATCAGCCAAGGGCAAAAGTATGCGAGGCTCTCGAGACGACACTAAGCGCACCTATCGTGTCTGCATCTTCGTTCTCTTCGGCACTGGATATCCACTTCTGGATTTTTGGCTGGACATTCCTGCATCTGGATGCTATCTGGTCGAACGCATCACCGTCTGCAAATCTCTCGGTTGGCTTCATGTTGTCAAGCATCTCATTGAGCATAAGGATTCTATGCTGGATTGAAGCTAGTTCCTTGTTGGTCTGTGATGTGTAGTCAGGTTTCTTGCCGGGTTCCTAATGAGCAACACAGTTCAGCGACACCAAGATTCTCGACAGCTCAAGAGTATACTCACCGCGCCAGCCATGATTTTCATAAGCTCCTGCGCCGCTGCCAAGTCTTTCGGAGTCCCACGTCTAATCAATTCTTGTAGTTTCTGGCCAAGTCGCAAGTCAGTCGAAACCTTTGAAAATAGTGTGCCCAGACAAGGCTTACAGCTGCTTGCGCGGCTCTATCTTCCTCCTCCAGCTCATCAGGCGATTTCAAAGTCTGGGACCGAAGCAAGCTCAGACAGGCAAATATTGAGAAGTACTCTTATACATACGTCTTGTGAGTTGAGAACATGTGCAGCCCGCTTGTCAAAATCGCGGAAGCGGTAGCCTGTTCACAGAAACCATTGTCAGGAGCTGCCTGTCGGGACCTGATCCAAAGCTCCCACCTTTGTACCCAAGAAGTCTATGCATGTCCCGTATGTTGGTCAGGTCTTCTTTATGCTTGCTTGTTGTGCATATCGTGTTCTTCCATTCGTGGATAAGCTCCAGGATCTTGTTCATCGGCGGCGGCGGGAATGCCGGAGGCCGCTCTGGAAACCGCCGAACCAGCTCGTTCAAAAAGTCCTTTGTCGCGACTTGCAAGTGCATAGGATACCCGCAGTTCTTGACTAAAGTGTCGAGTAGCTAGAACGCGTGGACCATGACCCGCGTCAGTACACATTCGAGGTGGCGCGTACCACCATGGCTGCAGTTGTCGAGCATCGCCGTCATTAAGCTTACATGCAAGGCAAGCATGGATTGATGCGTATTCCGACTGTTGATGTATTTCAGGACCTCCACGACTGCCTCTCGTGGCCTTGATATCGAATGTGAAACAGGGAATGGGTACGATGCCGCATAACCAGCGGGACAAGCGTGAGACAAGCGTCAATAATAACCTCATAGCTGAGCATCCCGCAAGCGAGGAACAACGCACATATTGGCCTTCTTCGCATTCACCATGTCTGCTATTTCGAGGTTCAACGCCATGTTTGGCTCGGGGAGCAGTGGACTGCAGGCGCGGTCTGCAGAGGCACGTATGCGGAAGAGCCATTGTCAATAACGCAGATGGTCGTCTGGAATGTTCAGCAGACGTATCGACAGGCAGACGCACCAACAAAGGCCTGTAGCTGGCCGTATAAATCATTGCGACGAGACGACTCCGCTCCCCAGGCATAGCCACCACCGCTACCGCTAGCAGCGCTGCTATTGCCAGGATAGCGCGATGAGGACCCGTACATGGCGTCCGAGCTCGCGGACGTGCGCCTTCCGGACTGGCAAACGGCGGCTCTGACGGCCTCTTGCGCCTTGGTGTGGCTTTGGCCGGGTTGGTCGTTAGTCATCTCAGCAGGACGGTCGCGCAATCTACTCCACGACCAGACCAGCGATCAGCCTTGCAAAAGATCAAAATGCACGACGGCTTCAAAGGAAACTTTCATGACAGCTAATGTACACAGCGACAAGTAATGCGCACACGGGAACCTCTGCAAAGCGGTCAGCAACACTGCGCGCTGCCAATTGCAGAGTAACAATGCATCAAATCCACCCAAGCCTCTAGTTGTAATGCTTGCGGTTAGCTGTACGCGGAAAAGATAAGATTTAGTCGATGTCTTCTTCGTCCCTGCCTTAGATCGACGACCTACGATTCTTGCCGAATAGAGTTTCTCGCAGTTCAGGCAGCATCTGCAGTACAACTTAGCATCGTGTGGGTCAGACGAGGGAAGACAAGAGCCCACCTGCTGTTCTAGCAACCGCAGGCGCTGATCAAGCGTGTTGTCTACCTTGATGCGGTCGTTGTATCCGGAAATGAGAACCCCTCCAGCACTGATAATGAAGGGCAGACAGGCTCAGTCCTTATCCAGGCAAATTCAGGCAAGACCAGACATGCAAGACTCACGAGCCATCTGGCAGCTCCTGCACAACCTTGAGATTGATTTCAAAACCTGCTTGTTCCTTGAATGTCTTACTGGCTTCGTTCTTGGCCTTCTCCACGAGATCTGCATCCGACTTCTTGCAAGACACAGTTACGTCCTTCTCCATGATCGTGTAAAGCGCCTGTTCCAAGATATTCATTATTGGCTGATCTACGTGCACTGTATGCTTGCCCAAAAAAGCGCCACTCACCTGCAGAATAAGATTCTTGAGCACCTTTTCGTATCGACCTTTGTCATTCGTGAGGTCCGAGAGACCTTCGCGGGCCTCTTCAAAACTCTCTTCGAGCAGCTCTTCTCGCAGAGATAGCAAGCGCAAGCGGGACTTGTTGTTCTGATTTGAAGCGGAACTGTCGAGGCAAGTGCAAGCTATCAGGCCCATGCGCCAGGTATAGGTCCGGGGCAATGCCCAGTCGACTCCAGACTCACATCTTCTTCTGAATCTCGACCTGCTTGCGTTTCCGGTCGTACTGCGCATCAATGTTCGTTGTCTCTTGCCGCACGATCTTGGCCTAGAGTGGTATCAGGCGTTTCCACGTTCGAAGTGATACGGTCATCATCTCAGCATGCAACCCAATCGACACACGAGCTAGATGGAATGGGCAACATCTGCCTCGCGCGAAATCGCACCTTTTCAATGGCAAACTCTTCGTCGGCTTTGACCTTGATCTCTCTAGCCTTCTCCAACGCCTCTTGCTTGATGAAGGCCACCTGTGTGTCGCACATTGGATAGCCAGCACGCACATCAAGGGGCATCAGCGAACGGACCCAACGCGCTCCACCTTGTGCAGGTAGCAGTCTCGAGACGTACCATCTTCTTCATCTCGCTGAGAACCTGTAGACATTCATATGAATGCAGTATCAGCGCTGCGTGACAATTGCCGCCCCAGCAGCAGGCCAACCAGTCTGACGCACCTCATCATCGTTGAGTGCCGGCATCTTGGGCAAACCGCGGCACGCCTTTGGGCGAGCTCTGGTCCAGATGAACTAGATGTGTTGCACTTGAATCTACGGAGTAGGGTCTGTCTTGTTGCTGAAACGCGATGCGTCAACCTCGAGAGTGTGCAGCAGGCCACTGCCAGTGGACTGATCGGGGAGTACAACGAGTGGTTGGAGACGTTTTCCGGGCAGAGGTCCATCATTCGACCACCTCATGCAAGAAAGCGCCTAATCCATGATTCAAATGCGAGCGAGCTGGCTGCCTTTACGCCTTGCAGTTTTGCCACATGCGGACTAGGAGCGGCACACACTACGTGCCTTGGAGGCAACGCCTGTCAAGCAGTACACGTCTAGTTGACACCACTAGTGTTGCACTACAACCCTGATGAAGCGCAGTATTCGAGAGATCACGCTTTTTCTCACACCCTCGTCATCGAGAGAATGCGTCGCGCTATCGACGATTTCTCCGCTGATAGCCCTAGAACTATCTCCAATGGCTTCCATCATTCGGCGAAGAAGCAATTTCTTGTCGATGTGTGGAGGCATACACTCGTCTGCGCCGCTGATGAGGATGAGAACGGGCTTGTCGCTCTTGCGTAGCCCTTCAAAGGCCTTGTCCAAAGCCACTTTGTCGAGATTCGAACTGAAGAAGTCCTCTTTCCCGCCCTTCTGAACCAGCGACAGCTATCTGTTCGCTGAGACAGAGTCTATGTCGTCTTCATCTTCCTTCATTGTTTTGAGGACTTGCCAAGGCAAAGGGAGTGAACCACCGCCAGCGTTTGACTGTTCTTCAGCTGCTTGTATGGTCCGGCTGAGGACGTCAGAAGGTATATCTTGCTCTGCCGCTTCCCGGTCGCTGACCGGCGCTTGCAATATGACTGCATTATAGGTCGTTGTCTGACCATGCAATTGGAAGTAGCGGACGATATCTTGGCAGCCTATACACACACGGGCTCTCAGCAAAGCGAGTTTGCTCAGTCTTTGGTCTCAGCTCAGCTCATTGCTGACCTGTACTGTGTCCCAGCAAGACCACCTTTCCTGTCCTGTTGGCTTGCTGCCGTAGATACCGTTCCAGACTAATTAGGTCCTCGACATCGCGGTCGATGTCGCCGGTAGCCCAACCACCATAACTTGATCTGGTCAGCGGTTGTATCAGGCTCCAGTCACCAGGTCTGACAAGGAATCCGAGAGTCCAGGTAGTATGGGAATCGCTGCAAGGCCATCGCCCAGACCGCCGACGAAGATGAGACTGTTTCCAGCCGTTGTATTCTGGGATGTGTTGCCAATTTGCGAGGTACTGGCAGCAGCAGTGATCTTGCCCGACTCGAAGCATACAAGACGCTTCTCGGGGTGGTATACGTGTAGCAGACCTGCCAGTGGCGCTGCAGGATCCGCCATGGGAGACATCGTTGGTGTGCCGCGTCTACCAAGTGCCGACTTCCGACCACTGCAGTCTCACTCCAAGGACAGCCAGAGGTGGTCAGCTAGTCGAGGTGGTCAGGAGCTGGCTGACAACGTCCAGCTACAGAGCAATGGTCCCAGTGGAAGCGCCAACTTGTAACAGCGAATGCGGTCAGAACAATGTTTCGCCACCCCAGCTGAACAACCATCTGCAGGCTTGACCTCGCGAGTGAATCATATACTGGATATTCGCAGGAGGTATTATTGTGCTTGCACGTCTAGTGCTGATGACACTCGCCGTGCATTCTTGAGGCCGACGAGCAGATCCGCAGAAGGACGATCGAGGCAGATTTCTTGCTTCTCCGCGGTCCGGGAAGCGGTCCGAGTAGAACTATGATGTCAAAGCAATCACAACGTCACAAGTACCGCAGCGCGCGCTGGAAACTGGTGGAAGCCACAGTCAGCAACGCCACTGCATGGAAATCTCACGCATAGAAAACTTGCTCCCTCCCTGCTGCTTTCGCTTTCGTTCTGACTTCACAACCCAAGTTCTTCTTTCAAAAGTTTCAGAGTATCATCAATCATGGCCTCGACTGTCGCAAACCTCGTTAATCAGGCAGCAGACTCCGCAGGTGTCGTCCTTGGAGTCGGCCAGACTGTCCTCATTTCTGGAGTCACTGGCTTCGTTGGTACACATGTCGCACTCGAGTACCTCAAGCGTGGCTTCCGCGTCCACGCCACAGCCCGCTCTCAAGACAAGGCAGACGCTTGGAACAAGCTACATCCTCTCGCAGCGGCCAACCTCAAGTGGTTCATCGTACAGGACGTTGCTGTCGAGGGCGCTTTTGACGAGGCCATTCAAGGCGTCGACATTGTCGCACATACAGGTACGTCAAGTTCTGGCATCTTTATCGTTGGCGAAGCTGATCAGTTGTTCATTTCTGGTTCCCAGCTTCACCTTTCCACATGAATGCGCAGGACCCCGAGAAGGACATGTTGACTCCAGCCATTGATGGCACCATGTCGGTTCTCCAGTCAGCTGCCAAACAGTCAAGCATCAAGCGTGTCGTCATCACATCGTCGTTCGCTGCCGTTCTGGACATGAATCAGCTCTCGCCATCCAAGACCTATTCGCACGTAGACTGGAACCCAGCCACGCGTGAAGAAGCGATCAAACAGGCCAAGGAAAACCCTTCCTACCTCTACTGTACGCGTTTCCATTTCTTGTCTAATACTTCAGGCAAATCATGTCTGATTGCTATTCCGCATATTAATCGCACAGGCGCCTCAAAGAAACTCGCGGAGAAGGCTGCGTGGGACTTTGTAGAGAAGGAGAAGCCTACTTGGTCACTCAGCACAGTATGCCCTCCAATGATCCTGGGACCTCCCGAGCAAGTGGTCGCCGACCTAGGTTCGCTCAATACTTCAAGCGAGGCAGTCTGGGCAATTATAGATCCCAAACAAAAGGAAGTTCCAGCAACGAGCTTCCCGGTCATGACAGATGGTGAGCTCACACTCAGACTCACAGTCCGATAGCCACATACTGATTGAACTTACTTGCAGTCCGCGATGTCGCCAAAATCCACGTTCTCGCGTCAACCATGGAAATTGCGAAGGGCCAGCGCTATCTTACCATCGCGCACCACTTTTCAAACGACCAAATCGCATATGTTTTGCGCAAGGAGTTTTCAGATAAAGCGGACCGCATCTCGTCGGCCGAGAACAAGGCTGGACCTGATCACTTCAAGACGGACAGCAGCAAGGTCGAGAAAGAGCTCGGCATCGTCTGGACATCGTTCGAGAAGACAGTAGTGGACACTGCCAACAAGATGTTTGAGATCGAGGCTAGACTGCAAAAGCAGTAATCGTCGCATGTTTCATGAGCTTTTCGTCCCATTTCAATTACTAGCAAGGGTATGAAAACACCCTAGACAGCAAAATAGAGCTTCAAATACTTCACACACTACATGTATCGTAGACAAACATAGAAAGTCTCATGCAAATGATTAGAGCCAATGGTCAATGCGCTCGGTTGATGCCCGTACATGTCCAGTCATGCGTAAACGCTAGGAATTTGGTGTGACCATCCGCTTGCGGAGTTATATTGCATGAGAAGCTGTGACCCGGCACCTGGCCTGACGGTCTAGTCTACACACGTATAGCAGCGATGTCCTAGTGACCTCGTAAAAAGCAGAAAGTGGTATTCAGGGCAAGCAGTGATTACGCTGACAGAAGAGAAGATGGCAGAAAGCTCGAAAAAAGAAGGGGGCTGCGCCCGCAGCTCTAGTGCCGAGGAACGGCGGCTCTGCACGGCAGAGGGGCGTTTACTGGGTACCGAGTGTGTCGAGGCGAACTTGTTCAAAGGTGTTTCCGTGCTGACAGGCTGCGTGCGCGGATGTCGGCAACCTTCGCCTGGCGGGCGTGGATGGATCCATTCATGCGACGCTTGTTGCGGCGGAGGGCTTGGGATGCACCAGGAGCGGCTGCCACGGCGAGTGATTGTTCGCAGCTGCCTGTCTTGCCGTCAGCGGAGCAGGTGACTGTCGTAGCCAATGAACAAGTCAGCAAGGAACCTGGAGGATCTCAACCTTAAGGAGATAACTTACAGCCTTCACCGCAAGCAATTCCAGATTGTCCAGCCTCGAAGGTGTTTTGAGTGTTGCAGCCAGCGCCTACACCACCGCAGATACCGTCGGTTCCTGAGATATAGCCAAAGTCAGCGCGCGAAGTCGATCGCGTCAGAGCGAACCCAGATCTACTTACCGCAGTAGTTGTAGCACTCATCGTCATTGCTGCAAGTAGCGCCGTTGGAAGCGCAGATGCCATCAGGAGCACAGGTGCCGTTGACAGTGGTCTGAGCGGAGCCTTTTGCCGAAGAGTCGTCGGAGATGTCTATTGTACAGAAGAGAGAGCCATCAGCTAAGCTCCACAGAACGCGTTGGACCAACGCGAGATCGAACGCGTCATTGGCCCCAGGCCGCACCAAGGCAACTCACAGCTGCACGAGCCGCCGATGTTGGTGCACTTGGTGCCGGACTCGACGTGGAAAGCTTGCGCGGTCAACGCATTGAGCAGGAGGACAATAGCGCCGAGAGTTGCGGTCTTAGTGGCGAACATTGTGATTTGAAGTGTTGGTTTGCTTGTTGAGGTGGCTACTGGAGCGCGTCGTTGGACCTTTGATTGAAGAGGCGAAAGGTGCGAATGAAAGTGGTAGTGGATAGCTTTTGATTTTCTCCTTGTCGAAAGGGAAAGTGGGTAGCGTGCTGCTGCTGTGGATGACTTTGAGGTTTGGGTAGGTTGGGTGAGTAGGAAAGAGAAGAAGAAAAGAGAAGAGCAGCTCGCGTGCTCTGGTTGTTCCCTCCTGCTGCGCGCACGTCCAGATCGGGGGCGGTGGATGCGAGCGACGACGCGTCTTTCAACATCCCAGTATTATAAAAGCCCTCGGCCTCAGCTTCTTCCGTAAGTTGAACGCGTGTACCGCCCCGCCTGTCAAGTCACCAGCTTAGTGCTGCGCTGCTGAGCGCTCAGTGCGCGTGTCAGAAGGCATGCAACGTCGCGAGTCCGCACGATGTCACTTTTTTGACGCGCGCGTTGCTGAGGCATGCAATCAGCCATGGGGAAAACGCGTCATGAGCTTCTACGCGTCTTAGCAGGACCTGCAGAACGCGACAGCGAGAGGACAGCTGCATTAGAAGCAGACAGACGTGCTGCGGCACATAGTCGGCTAAGCGTCAGCAGCTGTCACGGGTGACGGCGTTGTTTCAGTTGTCGAGACGGAAACGATGTCAACTCGGTCAAGCTGCAGGCTGCGCTTTCAGGCGATCGGACGAGTGTCTGCGCGACAGGCCACAACAACTCAAAGGCAATCAAGGGCAGCCTGATGCGAGACGTGCAAATATGCCATTTGTGATCCAGACAGTAGTCCATGACTACTACTGCAAGGCTCTCTCTCTTGCAAAAGCACTGCGCGTTGCCGGGTCACGTGTCGAAATGCAGCTCTTGCGCGCTTCCTCTTCTAATTAGAGCGTCTGCGCAGCACGACTGTACCGAAAATCAGCAAGACAACGCACAGCCCGCAGCAGACAAGCTGCGCGGGATACCCTGTGCTGTCGAAGTCCGAAAGTTGGACACTACTTCTACAAAAACATGCAAGGCGGTGTCGGGCACGTGCGCGAAGCTGTCCGCCGCAGCAATCAACAGCGACAACCTGCAGATCCACGCATTTCTCTGCTGAATCCTGACAGCGTGCAAAAGACTTGCATGCTGCATGCCTTTGTAGTCACAGCCGAGCGCACCGCAAGAGAGTGCATATCTCGATCTCGCCAGCTTTACGCCAGTTTTCCGCAGCACACGAGGAACCGCCACTGCACGTTTCTTTCGTTATCGTTGCATCGAAGCCTGCATGCAGAGAAGCTGACAGCACCTTGCGCGCATCGGAGATGCCAAAAGGACCCCTGATGGTCCAACGTGCAGTCTACGTGCGATGCAGCTCATGCCTATATTGTGAACGTAAGCTTCGCCTTTGCACCGCCGAGTCGCGTGGGCGCAAGCGTAGTATTCCCATTTTCGTGTCGAGGAAGAATTGAAATAGACCAGCATGGACCAAGGTGTCGCTGCTTGTCTCTTCATTTATCACTTTTCTCGTCTATTCGCTAGTTCGCACACATTCTTTTAAGATCAGCCAAAGATGTCGCGCACCCAGCATCAACACCCAACTTCTCAGTCATCTTTCCATCAGCCACCCCCGCCGCAACACGGTCGCGTCTCTTCGCACGTGCCTGAAATCTCCATCTCCAACGTAGACGCTGTCGCTCGCTCGTCAGTCGCTAGAAAATCACCTCCACGCTCTGAGCCGCCTGTCTACGCACCTGCGCCTTCCTCCTCTTCGTCGCCATCACATCGCTCGACTGGCTCGTCTTCATCAGTACATTACCACGCTCCCTTGTCGAATAAATCAGTCAACTCGCTGCACAGCACCAGCTCAAACGGCAGCGTAAACGATTTGCCCGCGAACAAGCAATCAGCAAATGTACCTCAGCTCAAGCTTGACGTGTTGCGTGCCGCAAATTCAGGTCTGCGAATCTTGACACGCGACACCAAAGAATGCTTTTACAGCATGACTCACGAAGCGCGGATTTGCTCGCCTACGACGACTGGTCTTCACAGAGGCTCCGTCCTGGACTTCAGCACACCAAAAGCGGGATCGAAACCGTTTGCGACGTTTGTTGGGAAATCAATTGTCATGCGCCAAGGATCGGGGCAGCTTGCTCCGAGCAAGGGGAGCAAGTCGGTCACTGTGAAGCGGAGAGAGTTTCTGTATTCGAATGGACTGTTCGGCCAGTGAGTTTATCATGGGGCGACAGTCGTCGATGTCGGAGGACACTTGAGCTCACGCAGTTTGCATTCGCTGCCGCAGAGTAAACCGTTTCAAAGTCAAGGATGTCGAATACAAGCTGCACCGACCGCTTGGCTGTTCAGACCTGAACGTGCGTAGTCAGCTCATTTGGACCCACACAGTACGAGTTGAGACCTAATGCCACGCCTGTGAAATATCTGCAGCTCATCCGCGCAGACGACGAGAACAAAACGCCTCTGTGCCGCTTTGTGACGAATGAAAACTCCGACGAGCTCAGCAGCGGGTCCATCGAGATCTACCCCTGTGCCATCTCCAGCGACCTCGACCCACGTCCACAAGCTCTCACACTTGTGCACAATGGCCGCCCGACGACATTGCTGGACATGGCCATCATTGCTGAAAAGGTGTTCCGAGGGAAAGCTGGAGGGGATGATGCCAGTCAGGGCTACGGCGAGGAGGACGATTATAGCAGTGAGAATTGAGGAGGAAGAGGGCGCCGCAGCAAGATGGGTTAATCGGTAGGTACTATAATCAGGCAGCGACACATGGACACTAGAGGTAATACCGTCAGGCTGTAACGATACAATCAGCTGGCGTTAATGGTAATACGCAGATCCAACTGCGTGATAGCACTCGACTTGGAGCCGTGGGATCTGCCAGGCTAGAGCCTTGATGATGGCGTGTCTTGAGGGGTGCGTCATGCAGGCAGGTCATCCACGACATGAGCCAGAATGCGTCAAGCACGCGACCAGCGACCAATTGCCATCCATAGTAGTGCTAGACAGCACGCACACAGTGCATATCCATCACACGCCTGTGACCAGCTCGAGAATGGGAGGCCCGGAATGGGAGCAGGCCAAGCCAAGCCAGGCAGGCCAGGCAGTGCAGGCGGGATATAGCAGGCTGCTTGCTGCCTTTGAAGAGGCTACTCCAGCAGCTGCAAGCACCAGGACAAGGACAGAGCCAGTCACCATCTGTCATCTATCATACCACTATATCATCCGCTTGTCCAGCTCTGCTCGTCACTCTATTGTTCGCCACATTCCGCGCTCTCCCCCCAAAAGCCTTCCCCGTCCTCGAGCGCGTCCCTCTTTCTCAAGCCCATCCACACGGGCAACGACTGGGAGACGACGACGACGACAAGGACTACGAACACACGCACACGCGCAAACCCCACTGGTCTGCTTCCGCACTTCAGGCCGCCCTTTCCTCCCCCCCTCTCTCTCTCGTTCGACTCCCCCCAGCTTCACGCACACAACAACACACACCACAACCATGGTCCGCTCCCTACACTCGCTCGCAGCAGCGGCAGCGACACTATCAACGGTCTGCACGACGCTCGTCTCTGCACACGCACACGAGGGCGTAGGCTTCCACGTCCCTCACGAGGAGCGTCGCGAAAATGAAGTCTACCTTGCCAATCTGCGCGCTCGCTTTGGAGAGGCTCCCGCGCGCGTCGTAGATGGACAATTCCACCACATGAACCGCAGGCAGCAGCAGACGTCTGTACGCTCGTCGTCTGGCGCATCATCTGCTCACAGCGGCACTGGCCTCGGCGCACTCTCGAGCACCCCGACTGCCGGAGCGATGGTCACCATGGGCACCATCCCCATCGGCTCGACCACCACGCCTGGCTCGACGGAGCCGCTTCCTACCACGTACGCCGCAGGCGCCAGCGCGCCAGTCAGCGGTGCTCCTGCTCTGCCCTCTGGTGAGTCTTTAGCTCTTGCGCGCCCTCTTGCACGCTATTGCCGGTTGTTGGCCTGCACGCGCTCAAGCCGTTTCGAAGTGGCAAAAATGGCCCGAACCAAGGCCAGAGGCGGTGCAGGCTGGTTTGATGCCGCGCACGACGCTGACGAAACACGTCATATTCCGTGGTCTGCTTGCAGTCGCAATTGTGCCAAGCGAATGGCCAGCTCTCGACTTGACCCCTCCGACCGACTCGCCCCAGGTCCAGCAATGGATCAGCGAAATCGACTGGTCCCAGGTCCCCAATATCCCCGTCAACCAGCCAGGCGACTGCGCCAATGCTAGCAACGCTCAAGCTGTCACGGACGCTGCTGCCAATGGCTGGTGGACGTGCGGTGGACACACGCGGTCGTGTGAGTGCAGATCTCTCTATGAATAGCACGCCCCGACGAGGTCCATGCTCATGTTATTCTTCTTTTGATGCAATGTGTTCAGCCGACGTCGTCGACTGCCCTACCAGGAATACCTGGGGTTTGTCTTACGAGTGGGTTGAACAATCTGTCATATTTGCTTCGAGATTCAATCCTGACAAGTTGCGTTTCAGTGACGGCCCATCGCCCGATACTCCCCGCTTGCTCAACTACATGGTCGAACATGACTTGAAGGCAACCTTCTTCGTCGTCGGCTCGCGTGCCATCTCGCGCCCCCAGATGCTCCAATACGAATACATGGCCGACAATCAGATCTCTGTGCATACCTGGGCACACCCGCATCTCACAACGCGGACAAATGAGCAGATTGTTGCAGAGCTTGGCTGGACCAAGGAGGCTATCAAGCAGATTGTGAGTATCTCAAAGACCTGGCTGGCTCAGGCACCAAGGACTTCTTCTGACGCGTGAGTGCTTTGGTACAGACTGGCGTGACTCCCAATACCATGCGACCGCCCTACGGAGACATCGACGACCGTGTCCGTGCCATCTCGCTGCAAATGGGCCTCCGTCCAATCATCTGGACATCCGTCAATGGCAGCTCTTTCGACACTTTTGACTGGCAGATCGCAGGCGGCATTGTCAATGCTGACAACGTGAGCAAATTGCATTCTTCGAGACAGAGCACACTTGCTTAACACCACCTCTTTTCCCCACAGGTCGTTGCCAAGTTCGAAGCCATCATTGACAGCGCTTCGCAGCTCAACACTGGCTTTATCGTCCTCGAACACGATCTATATCAGCAGTCGACCTCGCTCGCGATCGACTATGTTCTCCCTTATGCTCTCAACAAGACCTCGCTCACCCTCGAGCCGATCTACCAATGCCTTGGCCTCGAGCTATCCGACGTCTACATCGAGACTGCTTCAAACAGCTCCGATACCTCCGTAGAGACTACGGTCGACCGAGGCTCTAAGGCTACTGCTGGACAGCCCGCTGGCGCCAAAGCTACCAACAAGCAATCTGGAGCTGGACGCAGTGTCGCTACTGGCTCTGCTACCGCTGCCTTGATTGGCCTCTTTGGCGTCGCTGCCCTCGCATTGGCGCTATAAGAGCTGTAACAGCTTGCAGCCTTGGCCCTGCTTGGTTCCCTATCATCTCGGACATTGTGCAACCGCTCCACCTGCTGAAACTGCCGAGCGTTTTGGAGAAACGGCTTCTGTCGGTCGTTCAAAGTAATCTTTGCATAGTCTACGCATCCTATCTCGATTTTCGCCTTTCGACTCCGAATCTCCGGATCCACGCGCGCATCACGCCCTCACAAGGAGCATCTTGTCAAAAAGTGCTCTACATCAGTATTTCATCCCCCAAGGACAGTCCCGTTCAGGTCATGAGAGGACAATTACCACTCTTCCTTCCCTGTCTTCTTCTGGAAAGATTCCTCGTTAGACTGTTCGCCGAAGTTCGTTGTCAGTGTGCCATAATCCAGAAATCAGTCGTTCTCCAACCTTTCCCGGGCCGAACCTCGTGGTGCACTTGCTTCGTTGATCTGGTTCTATCAATTGCGCCTGCACTTCAGACTTCGTCTACAACAGCTGAAAGCTAGGCAATTCCTTCAAAGGCCTCTCCAGAATAGTCTGCTTGACTGCGCGGACCGAGGCATCGTCATTGGAAGAAGGCTGACTGAAGATGACTCCGAAATCATACAGCGAGAAGGAGGGCAGGGAAATGGCCGACGCCGCAAGAGCAGCCTTCTTCGCCTGGTCCTCTTTTGACATGCCGTCTGGCGCGGGGCCATTGGAAGATGAGCCGGTTGTACTGTCCTGCACTGACGCTTGAGCTGCTGGTCGCTGCTGTGGAATAGCTGGCGGCGTGAAGCTAAACATGCCCGATGGTGCAGGAGTCGCAGGCTTCGCTGGTGGAGCGGATGGTGCATCTTTTTGTGGAGCGGGTGACGCAGCCTTTGGTGCAGCGGCCGGCTTTGCAGCAAACAGATTTGGGGCCGGAGTGACTGGTGCCTTGGAGGCGAAGCTGAAAGCACTGCTCGAGCCGCTTGCTGATTTGCTGGCTGGAGTGCTGCCGGCATCTGGCCCCGCCATATCGACATCCTTACTCGCCTGCCTTTCAGTGGATGGCGAAGGGTCCGTCTGCATGTCCGGAGTGGCGCTCTTGCTTGACTTTTCGCTGCCACTCTTGGTCGCTGATGCAGGCGTCTCGGGTACGCCTGGCGATCTCGACTTGTTCCTGGACCTCGATGGCACCC
Organism: Cystobasidiaceae sp. HBUAS51001; assembly: GCA_003351005.1. NCBI lineage: Eukaryota > Fungi > Basidiomycota > Cystobasidiomycetes > Cystobasidiales > Cystobasidiaceae > Cystobasidiaceae sp. HBUAS51001. Next base: position 229,361 of record KZ857212.1, on the reverse strand, counting down.
GCAAATTCTGCTTCAGCTGTTCTTTTGCCTTTTCCTTCTCGTCACTTTTCGCCTCTGCTTCGGCCGCGGCCGTAGCTCTCGTCTTGCGTGCACTACCAGGCACTGGAGGTGGTTTCGGCCGGGGCATCTTCCCGTTCGCACTAGGTCGAAGTGAGGGTGGCATGGTTTTCTCCAAGGTCTCGCTTGCTGAGGGCGTGACTGTCTGCTTGACCAGCTTCTCTCGCGGTGTCAAGATTGGCTAGGAAGGGATCAGCACGGTTAAAGGATCAGATGTCACTTTGGGGCTCACCTGCTGGGCGTTCCGATTCAAGCTGATTGATGTACTGCTCCTCTTGATGCCTGTTTCCTGAGGTACAGGTGTGGCCTTGCTGCCTTCAGGTTCGGCTGTATCGCCTAGGATGTCTCTCATGAGGTCGACTGTGCGACTGGCCGTCCGTGGAACGGAGACGGCTGCTTGCGGAGCCGCCGGAGCCGCATGAGGAGGGACTGGAGTATTGGCGTTCGTTGATACTTGTGCTGGCTTAGCGGGTGTAAAGCTATTTTGAGGTGCCGCAAAGCCGAATTTAGCAGAACCGCTTGTCTGTAGAGGCGATCCATTGCCTTGTCGAAATAGCGCAGGAGATGGCGCAGCGACCGGTGATGCTGCCTGCGAGAAAGCGGGAGGAGCTCCATATTTTGCCTCTGCCATGCCCGGATCCTCTACGCGCCGACGCTTCGCTGGCGTACCAATTGCCGCAGCTGACGAGCTTTGCGAAGCGCTATTTGGCGCATCGAAGCTTGTGAGGTCGCTGTAGAGACTTCGTAGTTGCCCGCGCTCGCGTCGAGCTATAGCTGCAGAAGAATAGCCTGCGCCGAGATATCGAGTCTTGTTCTGTCTTCGATACAGGGCAGAACGAGGATTTGCACTGGCAGGAGCTGAGGCGCCTGCGGACGGCCCAGCCAGCGAAGCAAGCGATGAAAGAGAGCGAGAGCCACTAATAGTCGTCGAGCCGGGAGCTGTCATGCTTGCCATATTGGTAGTAGTTGTATTCGAGCGAGGCATTCGCGAGAATGCTGGCGAGAGAATCTGATACTACAGGTGAGCGAATGAATATCGACATTCAGAGCATAATTCGTAGACTCACGGAGACATTGGTACTGCTGGGTTGAGGAAGAGGCATATTGAAGCTGAAATTGGGAGCGAGGGCTGTTGGCGCATTCGTAGTTGACGAGTGGGGCCCGGCCGGTCCACCGCGAAGGAGTTGGTCTATCCGCCTGCGCTCATCGTCCGTCAAGCTAGCGCTGCCTTTGGCAGCAAAGAAGGTTGCAAGCTGCGCATTGACGTCTGCGGGTGACTCTGCTTCCATCTGCCGAGGTGCACTCGGCGTGCTCGTGACGACGTCTTGCATCCCACTGACATCTCGCTGGTAGTTCCGCATGTCGCCCAAGGTGTGTGACGCTCGCAATCCTTTGCGCATAGGCGGAGGGGGTACTGGTTCCTGATACAATCACAAGCATTAATGTTTGTAGCCTGCCGCACCGCATGGAATCATCGCGCACCCTGCTTGACTGGCCATGTCGCTCATTTGCACGTCCTTTGCCCTTCTCAGCCGGAGAGTAGCGAGCCTGAGCATCCATCAGGGAGTCTTCAATCTCCTCATCGTCCGATATAACGTGGGCCTGCTCTTGCGAAGAGCCCGTTCGTGGCCCTTGCTCATCCTCGTCCTGCTGATCATCGTCCCGGTCATTCACCTCTTGCTCCTCCTGCACGGCTTTGACGGGGCTGCCCCAAATGAGGTTCGAGAGCATGGACCTTAAGGCATACTTGTGTCGACCAGAGGCTTGCTTGCTGCTCTGTTCGCCCTGTGGTGTCGTCTGCAAGCATCTTCAGATAAGCACGCTGACTGTCAGACGCTCTTCCAGACCGACAGCTCCACTCACTGGCTCGTCCGGCGGCGCCCGTGACACAGACCTAGACCTCGTCTCCGGTCGTCCAGAATATGGCGAGCCTGTCCTGCTCCGTGTCTGCCTTGCAGCGGAACTTCGACTGGGCGCCATGGCTAGCGATGCGCTTGTGACCAAGGTGCGCGAAGACGCAAGCACTTTGAAGACCCGGAAGCTTCCAAATCTTTTATACGTTATTACACCGTCAAAGTACAAATAGACAACGAATAGTACTGTAAGGCTGTTTAGGAGAAGAATGGTATTGTGCGCTGAGAAGCCAAAGTCCGTGAAGACATGAATGTCGACGCCACAGCCGTTCCCAGCGTGAACACAGCAAGCAAGAGTGCCAGCAGAATTGGCAAAGACAGCGTAATCTGTATCTGAGAAGACGTCATTTGGGTAGCCTTCTTCGCGCTACCAGTAGCTTGACTGTCGTCTGCGGGAGCGCCATCTTCTAGCTTGAAAGGCGGCACGAGAGCTCCTGAAGAATCGTCCGCATTTCTCAAACCGGGCATCGAGTCTATGGAAAAGGAGTTCTTGAGGTTCCAATAGTCTATCAGCTTCTGAGGCAGTCCATTAGGGCGGACTTCGCTGCCAGCTTGAAGCTTTGTGAAGTGATTATCGAGCACCATTCGCTCGCCGCTATAGTCGAAGAATGGTACGGAGTATCCGCACGAAGTGCCAACTGTAGATGCAGTGCAAAGCTCCTGTAAGAATGATTATTTCCAGCTCAGGGAAAGACAGCTTGCCTTTGTGGAAGTCGACCCAGATTATAGCTCGAGTACCAGGAAGTATGCGTTCATCGCCGTCTGGCAGGAGCTTCGCGAATTCCGGTGATCCTCTCTCGTATACTGTGCCTACAGCGTCGAAGTAGACCGATCACATATCAGCTATGGGGAGGCCTTGGTTCGCGCATGTCGAACATCAATGTAGCTGCTCACCCTTGCCGAACAGCCGGACTATTCGTGGCGGACCTTCAAAGGCGCTGAACATGATTGTGATTCTTCCATTTCCTTTTTCATAGAGGTGCGACACTGTTTCGTTTCCAGAGCCGGTCATGTCAGTATACCAGCACGCATTCTTCCCAGCCAGATTGAATGTCGGCCGGCCTGCACGGATGATCGAGTACAACGAGTCAGTCAAGCTTCTTGCAGCAGCTCGTGGGCTGCACGCAGGAATGCTGCAGTGACATCGGCAGCAGTCTCACCCTTGGGAGAGACGTTGACGTGGCCTTGGGATGAGAGCGGTGCCGTTGCTACCCAGAAGATGTACTGGTCGAGCACCCATTTCACAAGCTCGGGGTCGTCCAGGGAGTCGTAGAAGTGGCCCATCTGCTTTGGAGATGTTATATGAAGTCAAGATCGCGATGCTACGTGGTTACGTGCAGTATGAACAGGGCATGCGGCAGAGACAAAATCAGCAAAAAGACAAGCAGTGCCACTATCCAATGCCGGCTGCAAGAGGACATCGGCCGCCACGGAATGCAATCAAGCAAAGATAACTTAGCGGCAGAATGCTGATTTGGATTTTCCTTCTTCTCGCAGAGTCTAGGCTTCACCAGCTATGATACAACAACCTGACACTGACTGGCAGGCGACATTTTGTGGACTAGATCGCTCAAGGTAGTATAGCGAAGCGTTGCAGACGCTACTGAATCTATCGAAACTTCTCCAGGTCGCGATGGTCCACACTTGTAGACCAACGCCATAGCATACTTGGTGGCTTGTTTCCGTGTCTCAAAGCTCGACATGTTGCCTCACTGCCTCGGTAGCTTGACTGACTGCAGCCGACGCTTCAGAAGCTACAGATTCGACATACTCTCCTACGCTCTCAGGCGTCGCCTTAACTCCCACGGCGCTCGCAAGCGTCCTAGATGCAGTATGTAGCTGGCTGGAGGCCTCGTCGACGGCCGACGCTGCCAATGAGCTTGCATCGTCGTAGAGCGAGCTGATGTGCTCAGCGACGCCTTCCGGACTGACTGACAGTCCCGCAGCTGATGCAGCTGCTCGTGTCGCCTCGTGTAGCTGCGATGACAGCGTCGAAGTGACGTCCAAGAGCGCTGACGGGTCGTCGGTGCTCGGCAGAGTGACGCTAGGGAGAGCAGCATATGCGTCACCGGCAATTTGAGCCAGTAGCTGCTGGGCATTGTTTGCAGCGTACGAGATCTCCGATGCCATCTTGTCGGCTGCAGAAGCCGCACTTTCGCTTGCCACGCTGTACGCGGACGAAGCGGTACCTTGCAGGTCTGTAGGCGTAGGCTGACGACCTGCCAAGACGTATGCGTTGCTGCTAGCGACCGAGGCGTAGGAGTGGTACATTGACTCTGCAGACTCCTCGACCTCGACGAGGTACGAAGTTGCTTGAGCGAGCAGGCTCGATGCGCTTGCAGATGCACCAGTCGCAGAAGGCTGTTGCCCAGCCAAGCTGAGAAGAGACTGTGAAGCCACAGAGAGACCAGATGAGAGCGAGCTCCGAGCGTCATCCAGTGCTTTCGCGACATCGGTAGGGAAGACCGCGGCGGAGATGTCAGAGAGTACAGATTCGGCGCTATCCGACACGACCGAATATGCGCTAGTCGCGCTGCTAGATGCCACCGAATAGGCATCCTCTGCGCTGTCCGCGACAGCAGAGTAGGCGCTTTCCGCTGATGCGGTTGCTTCCGAGTAGACAGAAGAGATAGTGCCAGAGATATCGGTAGGAGTCGGAGTAGTGCCTTTGACGAGATGTGTTGCTTGCTCAAGGACTTCTGCGACCTTGTCGGTACCTTGAGCCACAGCCTGGCGGACACCCGGAAAGCTTCCCTGGATCTTTGCCTCGCCCGCTTTCTGGACAGTCTCGAGCCTAGCTTCAGCATCTGCGCTGATACTGTCGAGCTCGCGCTTGAGACTTTGCAGAACAGGATCAATCGACAAGCCAGACTTGAGGTCTGGATGCGCTACACTTCCGTTCTTCAAGCCCGCGAATTGATGGTGCCACGATCCTTCCATGGCTGCAAGAGTATGGTAGCGAGTCCAGTCATTTGGCGTCACGTCGTCGAGCCAAGTGTAGCCCATTCCTAGCTCTTCTTGAGCCTTGCCAACAAAGCTAGCGATGGTCTTGAAAGCCTTGTCGACGCTAGTAAGCTCGCGCACATTGTGCGTTCGGCCATAGCCATCAATCTCGTCTTCGAGCTCATCGGCCTGATCAGCAAGCTTGGACGCCGCTTTGCGGGCGATTAAGACGCCGTCTGCAATCTTCTCATCGACTGGAGTTCTTTCGTCTCGCGTCGACTTCTCGTAGTCTGAGGAAACGAAGGCAACTTTTAGCCGGGGTACTTGATGGAAGCTATCGCTAAAAATGCAAGCCTACATTTCTCCAAGCGTCCAATCCACTTGTCACAATCCTCCTTGAAATTCTTCATGGCCAGATCAAATCGGACCGGAATGTCCCTCTGAGCAGTTTGTCTCAGCGAAGCCAATCGCTCCGCAAGCAGCTTCAACTCTGTCTCTCCAAGCTTTGCAATCTCCGTTTCGTACATGTCATGAAGCGACGTCAGGGCAGCGCGCTTCTCTGCAGTCGCTTTACGCTTCTCTTCCTCTGCTGCGAGCTTTTGCGCGATGATGTCGTCTTTTTCTTGCGTATCAACAGCAGTAGGCTCGGCGAAGAATGTACCCTTGGAGACCGTGGTGCTGGCGTGAGCAGACGCCTTGATGTCGCGAAGGAGGTCTGAAGGGGTGGGAGTCAGCACCCGGCTTCCGGCCTCGAGTCTATATAGTGCACAACTTACCAGCAATTTCATCCTGCAAGTCTTCCTTGCCCAAATCTTGATCCATCTCCTTTACTGTCTCAACGGCGACCTGCTTTGCGCGATTCGCCCAAGCCTTATCTTGGATCTTGCTGAGTTGGGGCGAGATGTACTTCGAATTGAATCTCCTAAGCGCAGGTGCGAAATGTCCGTTCAAGAACGCCTTGACATATTGCCAGAGGACCAGCACACGGGGATGTATGTGGTCATTGTAGACGTATGACGACGTCGCGTACGTTTGGCTCGCAAAGGGGTACAATGTATGCTTGGCATGATGCTCGACTGCGGGATAGGCGGTGTTTGCAAAGCTTCGCAGCTGCGAGGATGCGCGACGGTATTGCGGTCCAGCAAGTCTGTCGAGGCTAGCTGAGACCTCGTCAATGTGCGGTCTGACGTTGAGGTCATAGAGCTCTTCTGCGAGTCCGCTGTACCGATTCACGTGGGGAGTGACAAGCTGGTCATATTGTTTTGAAAGGCGATTGAAATGCGGTGTGACTGTCTTGTGCGAGTGTGTGAATGCATCCATCATGCGAGGCTTGACTTGGCGCTCGTAGATCTTCCTGATTTTGCTAGCCTGAGGAGCGAGCGCACCATGGGCACGCGCATAGTATGGCGCCGAGGCTTTGACGTATGGACCATAGTAGGCTTCTGCATTGCTCTTGAGAGCGTCGGTGTATGGCTTTGTGTACGGCGTGGCGTAGGACAAAGCCTGGTTGCGGTACTGCTGGAGCTGGGTGTACGATTGACACACCGCAGGCGCTCGAGACGGGTCATTCGGACAGATGAAGAAATAGGCAATCAAGGCATATGCTACGACGAGCTGTACTGCCAGAGCTTTCAAGCTGAAGCCTTGCGACTGCAAAAATGGACAAGATATTGGGAGGACTCTATCAGTAAAAAGCTTCGATTGCAGGATTGCAGAATGGTAAACAATGCTGCTGGAGGGAAAAAGTCCAACAGGAAGCTGAGATGCCAAGCTCACTCTGGGCCGGGCGGTCGCGCGTGGCTGTTGCCGTGAAGCTTGTGCTTTGCTTTGCATGTTCATCTTGCGCATCTATTACAGATTGAATGAGGAGCGTCAGCTTTTGTCACTCCAATGTCATGTGAAGAAACGATCGTAGGAACGGACCTCTTCTTCCTGTGTGCGTCGTAGCGGAGAAGACAGTAAATGAGAGCGTCAGTTGTGAGCGAGTACAGTGGTATCTTCGAACGAGAGAAGATCTGCCCACATAAAACTTTACGGGCGTAGTGCCAGGCGCGAATGCATTATTAGACCGCTTTTGCTGCTTTTCAGGTGTGACATTTCCCGACGAGCCAGGCGAGACGGTGGTGCGCTTGCTGCTGTTGCCTGCAACAGGCGCTGGCGCAGGCTTCTTACCGACAGACATGGCCGCACTATCACTTGCGACGCTTGCCTGGTGGTGTAGCTCCTGCTGCTGCTGCTGCCTTGGCGGCACTGGTATCTCGACCACGGGCACGAGCGCAGGAGCGGGCTTCGAGGGAGACTCAGGTGCACTCGCGGCTGGGTGATTGCTGCTTGTCCGTCGTGTGCGCGGGGGCATCACCTCTCCTGACTCTGCCTCTGCCTCTGCTGCCTCTCGTGCGCTCTTGCTGGATGATGGCGAAGGAAAGAGTGCGTCGAGAGAAGAGGTCGACCAGGTGAATGACGCCGGTGGTGGCCCTGACTCTGAGTGACGACCATAAATGTCAGACGGCCGTCATGTATATACAGTACAGTGCACACATACTCACGTCATATCACATTGACCTGCTTATCTTGCATGTTCCTACGATATATGCTCCACGACGTCCTTGGGTACACTCGATCAGGCTGAACATGCTTGATGCAACTCTCCAGCATAATACCCTTCCTTCAGTCCGACCTTGCAGATACAGTGGACCCTCGAAGCAGCCAATACGCAGCCAAGGTCTAAGACTAGCAGTCGTCTAGTCCTTGTCCTGGCCCGGCCATGTCGCACACTGGGCACCGACAAGCGCGCAGAGCAGGCGAGGACGAGGCAGCCGGCGCCGAGCTCAAGTTGGGAGGTGGGCACATGCGATCCGCTCAACATGCATAGCAGATGATCTTCTTGCTCACGTTGCTCATCCGTTCCGCTCTCTCTGGATTACCCCGAACCGTCCGCGTAACCTAGAGTTCGACACTGCTGGTTGTCTGGTCATCTCGGAGGTCCGCATTCTGCTGGAAAAGCGTGAACGAGTGGCAGACAACAAGTCAGTGCATGCAAGAAACTCACTCTGTTTTGTACGATTTTCCCGGCTAATGCGGGACATGTCTGCGCTCCAGTGTGTACAAGAAGACTGTCGACTATGTGAATTCATTTGCAAGGTTCCAAACTGAAGATGCATGCGGTGCTGTGCGAAAGTGAGTAGCAACAGGCACATGCATCAACTTGAAGTAAGGCCACTGCAGCCCACAGCCTGGCTGACCTGTGTCATGCTTGGGCTTCCGCGCCGCAGGACCCTACAAAAAGACCCTACGCTGCGGCAGTTTGAAATAGCCCAGCTCGCCAACTTGTGCCCAAACGATGCGGAAGAAGCAAAGGCGCTGATACCAAGGTAGCGCTCATTGCCACTATTAGAGCAGCATGACAAGGGAACTGACTTGTTTCTTCATTCATCACTACGCAAGCTTGTCATCGAGGGACGACGAGGCAATTCAGGTGCAATTGAACGAGCTGGCTGCGTTGCGGCGCTTCCAGTAGAGCGGTCAGAGGATCTCGACGGTCCGAGGGACCGTCCTGAGCAGTCAGTCACCATTCGATGTTGTTGCTACCACCATGGGTCTATTCCAGTCACTATTGTAATGATGCAAAAGGCGATGCTATGGATCCATACAATCAGTCGCGCTCTTTGCCACTCTCTTCCAACGGAAACAAATTGAACAACACTCGACGAGGCGCAGCTTGGCGCCGGCAGGGAGGTCATTACCGCTGCAGAACTCCAACACACGCGCACATCAGACTAGCTCTGTCATACACACACACATCTCAGTGCACCTGTCACAATGCCCTCGCGCTACGGCACTCGACCGCGCCTGGCTCGTTTGGCAGCGACAGCCGCGCTCGCAGCCACCGCAGCAGGCGCAATGAACCTCTCGCTGGTCGATGAATACCAAGGAAACACCTTCTTCGACGGGTTCACCTTCAACGCGTCCGAGATAGATGCGACGACGATAGGAAACGTCCAGTGCGTTGCGTTTACATTTCAAATGCTGGTGTTTCGGTCGTTCTTGATGCTCGAGAAGCTGATGCTTGTTGGGGCCTTGGCGCTGGTTTCTTGCCCACAGCTACCTCTCAAGAGAAGCCGCGACAACGTCGCAGCTCACATACATCAACAGCGCAGGCAATGCTATCATCAAGGTGGGCATTCACTCCCTCTCCTGGCTGGACTTGTCTCGTCGAAGAAAGTCACGCCACTGCAGACGGTGGCACCGAATCAACAACAATTCTCTGCAGAGCCGAATGCACACACTGACATTTCTTCACTCTCTGATACATTTCACAATCAGGTCGATAACACGACTTCTGGCGCTGGAAATCCAACTTTTGGACGCGACAGCATCAAGCTCGTCTCAAATGCCTCGTATGGTCTCGGCACGCTGTACCTCATCGATGCTGTGCACCTCCCGTACGGCTGCTCGGTCTGGCCTGCGATATGGACGCTCTCATCAGTGACGAAAGATGATACCGGGGGAGAAATTGATATTTGGGAAGGAGGTGAGCTTGCTTTGAATACAATCAATAAGGAAGGACAAGCTTGTCCCAAGCTGTGTACCTCTTTCTTTAATTTTGCTGAATCCCTTTGGGTATGTCCTGCAGTCAACAATGTCACTTCGGCTCAGTATACTCTGCACACCAACAACGGCTGCACCCAATCCAACAATACTGCTTTCCCATACAATGATCAATCTACAGTCGTATCGACGAATTGCTACTACCGCGTAAACGGCAATCAAGGCTGCGCATTTGATGGCAACAACCAGCAGACGTGAGTCGTCACCACCGTATATACAGACTCTTGGATACTGTCCTGGACAATGTACGGCTGACTCGACTGTTCGCCCTTCAGATATGGCTCTGGCTTCTCACAAGCGGGCGGTGGTGTGTTTGCGATGCTTTGGGATGGAAATGGCGTCCAGACTTGGTTCTGGCCTGTGAGTGGCTCTTGCAAATAGCTTCAGCCATTCTGATATTCGACTGAGCCTCTTTACGTATTGCTATCAGCGCGCGAGCATACCTGCCGACGTCACTGGAGGGTCGCCTGACCCGGATACTTGGGGAACTCCTATAGCTTCGTGGCCTTCTACGACTTGCGACATGCAAGAGTTCTTCACTGAGCAAAACATTATCATCAACATCACCCTGTGTGGTCTTTGGTGAGTTTCTCAAAACCTACAGACGTGCCGTAAACGATTAAATACTGATTCATTCGCCTGCTTTGCGGTCACATGTAGGGCCGGTGCTGCGGACGTATATGCTCAAACCTGCTCTGGGCTATGCACGGACATGATAGCCGATCCGCGCAATTATGACAATGCCTATTTTGAGCTGCGTTCAATCAGGACGTACACTGGCGCGCCTACCACTAGCAGCCTCACGCTAGCTACGCAAGTCAACACCACAACATCGAGCACGAATTCGCAAACTCAAGGATCGGGCGCTGCTAGTGGTATGAGAGGCGCGGGAATTGGTGGAACGCTGCTGCTGGCTGCTTTGGCCGTCGCAGCTGCCATTTGAACGGGAGAACATCCTCATGAGCAGGGTCATTACATTTACTGCTTCCATACCATCTGTACTATCATTGCAAAGGCTCCATTCACTGTAGTGGATGCCAGCGTTTTCATTCGCACGGACATTCGACCCGCATGACCCTTCGTAATCTACAATTTGGCTGGTTCGGTTTTTCTTTTTTGGCCATTCCATCGAACCTTTTACTTGTCACGCAGGCGGGTAGAAGGCCGTCCACAGAATGACCGACACAGCGCCCCATATTGCACAATAGTAGACCCACCATTTTGCCCGCTTATCCCTTTCCTCAACTAAATGAGCCACGTACCAGAAGATGACAGGGGCGGTACAAGCCTGACGGAGAGCAATTTGCACATGACTCGCAAAAAGAAGGACGAGCGTTAACACAGTGTGGAGGTGCACACATGGTACGAGCTTGAGCCTGAAGAATGGATGCCGGTATGTGCGAGATGACTCGATCCTCGGAAGCTCTCGGAATGAGGTAAATGGCATGGAATAGCTCAGACAGGCCGGCCATGTCGCGCGATAGTACGTGCAGCTGGCTGCGAAAGAAGCCAGCAAGACAGGCGCTGCCAAGACGAAGTTGGGAAGCTGCTGTAATGTCCAGTATCGGAAGAGACCAACATCCCTGCATGAGGCAAGATTCAGTCGCCATCGAAGTGTACCTCTAGCTGGAGTGCTCACCAATACTCTCTTTGAATAAAAGAGTAAGCAATTGGCAGTGTACGGGTACACCAAGGTCTGGCTTTTGAATAGTCGGTGCAGAACTTGAGATAGGCATACGCCTGATGCAGTATGAACGGCGATACGATGATTGAGCCCAGTATGGTCAAAAGGATACAGTTGCGAAACATCTATTGTGAAGGCATTGCTCAGCCAAAGGCTCTGCGTCCCAGAACCGGCGTGATCTTACCCTCAATAGTCCCAGCCGCTGCATTCGCCAGATCAGATGCCAGACCAAAAACCCGACATTTAGAATGCCATTGGCTCGGAACGTGCCTGCTATTGCAAAGCACAACGCGCTTCGCATATACGCCTTCTCAGGTCGCGCGAGGTAGAGCATGCCGAGTAAGCTGAAGAAGGCGAAGAATGGCTCCGTGTATGGCACGCAGAGTACAGCTGGCGCAGGAGGGAACGTGTATAAGAGTGCTGCGGTCTTTGCTAGGCGTCTTGATTGAAAGACCTGGACGGACAGACTGCACCAAGACAAAGCAGGATTCGCTGAGTATCAGACAGGAAGCACTGCGGCACGTGCTTGCTGGCAATCGCGATAGACGTACCGATAGAAGACGATAGGCGTGATTGAGCTGAGAAGTGCTGCCAGACCGCTGACTATTACTACTGCGAAGGACGCATCGAATGGCTCATTTGTCCAATTTGCAATTCTTGGCAGCCTGCCTGCAATCGCCAGCAAGCCTGGAGAGCCTGGCAGAAATGCGAAGTTCTGCTCGTTCGCATAGCCATTGCGAGCGATGGCGAGGAAAGGCAGAGTGTCCCATTGCGCGAAAGGCAGAGCCAATCTTGACCAAATCCGACCTGTGCCGTCGTGGAGCAGTAGCCGACTGGCTTGCTGAAGGCTGGCTGGACCCGCGAGCGCTATGACGCTCGAAGTGTCCCAGACGGGCACCAAGGCGCTCGTGAGGAACGCAAGCCCAAGTGTGCAAAGCCGCAGAGCGACAGAGAGACGTAGGATGTCCCACTCGTGCCGCTGAGCAAGGTGGGCATCTTGCATGGATCGCCTTTCGTGCGGTCGCGAAGTCCAGTCGGCGCGAAGCGAAAGAAGGCGCGTGTATACGTAGTACGGTCAAGTGCAAAACTCTCAATGTACAGCTATGACGATACTGACAATGCATGTCTCTATTCGGCTTTTCTAACAAACTATTGCTTGCATGGCGAGAGTGACGATGTTGATGCAGGATGGCAAAACTACAGGAATGGGGACGTGAAGTGAAAGAGGCATGATACACATCGGTGCGAGCAGCAATATTGACGTAGATCAGGCGTGACTCGTATCCCGACCGGCTCTTTGTAGACCGCCACATGTTGGCGCCATTTTTACGAAGATCAGGAGGTACAGAGCCAGAACTTCTGGCAGCAGAGTGGTGGCGTAGAAAGGATCCTTCCGAAAGTACCAGTGATTTATCGATGAATCAGCAAAGGCAGCTGTGGCCTTGATGGCCTGTGAATGATGGCAATGCTTGGTGAGCTTGGGGCAGTATTCGCAGTTTCTTGCAAACAAGCCAAAATACCCACGTATTCGAAGATGACCAGACTGGACGAAACAAGAATGACAGCCGAGTTCTTCCACACGGTGCTGTTGTGTGCCCACTGTCGTGCTGAGCTGTCCACGTGCTCCTCCTTGTCAAGCAACACAAGACTGGCGCTCGGCCGGCCCGCTTGGATCCGCCAAATTGCATTGAGAATGATGATTGGGTAGGGTATGCAAGTATAGACCAGGAAAGCTACTGTTCCCACCTTGAGGAGCTTAGAATCGATGGCTTGTATGCTTGCATCGGCGGTGAGGAAGCGTTGGACAGCTCCGACGATGACTGCGTGAAAACAAAACGGTCAATTTTAACGGGCGTCACGGATCAGGTAGAAATACTTCCATACGCACCCACGGCCAAGAAGGCAAGCAGCAGAAAAGCTGCTGCTGCAAAAGTTCTCTTCACCATCGCTTTCTTGTGCGGATGTTCGACAAAATACTGATAATGAGTCCTGAACAGGATCTTCTTCGACATCATAATATTGATCAGGAACTTGCGCAGAGACCAAAGTCAGTCACGCGACTTGTGGTACTTTGGGCGCTAGAGCAGCCCCACAATAATGATGACTCCTGTAATTTCCATTCGATTAGACGGAGACATTGCTGACCTGCTGTGTTTCGCGACCTACCCGCATTCAGGAACACTATGGCAGCGATTGCTATTCCGAGGTCATCAGGATATTGCGACCAGACAATTCGCATAATCATCGTTGTTACGCGCGCCATGCAAAAGCCTGCAGAACGGAGAAGGAGCATTAGATGGGCTGTGTTCTGGAAATGCGCTGCTAGTGCGTACCAAACAACGCCATTTGCCACCTAAGCAGAGGGGAAAGACAAGGCTAGTCAGGTTGGATCCTGCTGAGAAATGTATGCTGACTCACCTGAGCTTCTTCCCATAGCTAAGCGGTGGTGTTGGGACATCAGCATCAGCGACCGGCCCCGCTCAGTCTGGCTTCCGAGCGTACTGAAGAATTGAGCAGTGTTGAGCCCAGCACCAACGATGAAGAAGAGCAGGAAAATTACGTCCACAGCGACATCTGGAATCGTAGTTGGCACACCACCTGCTAGGTGCACGCTGAAGGGGAGCGTACATACAGAGATCAGCGTCAAAGAACAGGCGTCGATCGGTGTGTCACCATCAAGTCACCGTCCCGCTTTCACGGCCAGCAGGGGATTGTAGCTCGACATTGCAGCCGGAGTTGATGCGGTGGGTGATAGCAATAGCAGTCAGTGATAGCGATGACAGGAGGCCAGATGGGACAGGTCGACAAGCGCTCCCACATGGACGATCATGCGCAATTATAAGGCAGGCCGAAAATCGCACTTTAGCGGCCCTATCAGGCTCTCGGATCGACTTGAGGGCGCATTTAAAGCGGAGCTTGGGTCATGAAGCTACTGTGCGCTTGTGCTCAGTACTGCATTGGCGTGAGCCGGGTTGTCTTGTCCTCTTGCGGAGCAAAGAAGAGGGTCGAGGTCGCCTCGACCGCTGTGAAATTGCAGCAAGTCCCTTCACAACCAGGATCCGGCAGCTCTGCGATACACATGCAGAGGACGCACGAATCCTTTGCCATTCTCGTCACTAATCTTCTCGACACTTGAGAAACCAATATCTTCTAGCAATATCCGCTCGAAGTCGTCTGGCTTGATCTTGAGGTTATTGTGTGCTTCTTTCAGAGTATCGGAGAGACGGGCTGCTTTCTGGTAGGACTCCAAAGGTTGCGGTTCGAGAATGAATCGGCCGTCGGGATGCAGCGACATGAACACCCGCGTGAAAAATTCCATTAGCCCTTCGTCTCCGCCGTTGAGATGGATCCACTTGGCAACAGATAGCCTAAAGAGGGGTCAACTCCGATTGATCAGCTCTAGCGAGACGAGATACAGATGAGAATAATAGTGGAGCTCACGCCAATATGCAATCGTAACCTTTCTTGTCAGTCGAGATCTCCTCGTTCACCCAGTCTGCCTTCTTAAAGGTGATATTGTGCGGAAACAAGCAGACCTTCTTGGGCATGACGCTGCCGCGTGAACGTTTTCCATCTCTTCGCTGACTTCGTTCTTTGCTCTCTTCTTCGGTCGGCTTGACATACTGCCGCAAGTATTTGTCCGAAGGTAATGGCAAGAAACCGTACATGCGAGACAGAGCTATCGGGAAGTGGTGAGGTGCAGGTTTGGCAGCTTCAGGGGCATCAACGGGTTCTGGCGAGCGAGAGGGTGAGCGTCTGCGAAAGGAAGACCGGCTCTTCTCAGCCTTGGCAGCCTTCTTGACGTGTGCCAAGGGTTCTTGAGTCGACCAGGCTATGCGTGCTACAGCATGCTCTTCAGCTCTCAGTACATGTCAAGGCTTTCGTTCGAACATACACTGTCTATGCGCCCTCCGAATAAGTTCGCTATCAATGTCCACGCCGGTCACTCGAAGCGGTCCAAAAGTTTGTGCTGCGGGTCAAAAATTCGTCAGTCGGACACACGCTCGAGATATTTCAACCCTCCTCACCAATTTCAATGGTCACAGCTCCGGCGTTGCATCCAATATCAAGCACCCGCTTGTCCTGCATCCACGCCCGCGGGATGAGAGCCAGTCGTTCATCGCCGCTGTACGGATCATGTCCATTTCTCCTCTTGCCATAGTAGCCTCTGTAGTTGCCTATAGGGCAATACCTCAGCTCAGTATGCATGTACAGGAAGTGGTCGATCATGCTTCACGAATGCTCTCTGACTCACCGTGAATAGGTACGAAGGTGCGCTCTTTGTTCTTGCCTTCCTCTTCAGGACCTTCTTCACCTTCAGCAGTCTCTACTGCCGCATTGCTCGGTCCCGCCTGTGGTGCACCTTCGTCGTCCGACGATGAAGCATACAAGTCCTGCTCCTGTTCTGCTGTTTCGGACGCCCTGGCGTGGCTGTCTTGCGGCAGCGAAGGCTCGGCTACCCCAGAGAGACGTGGACGTTTGGCGTGCACATTGGCAGGCTGAAAGTCCTGCTCAGAATACATCTTGGCCGTACTGGTGGTCGGAGTGAATGCACCCAGAGGTGCAAAACCGAGGCACGTGCAGGTGCTGCAAAATCGCCACAAGCCCGACCATCAAAAGCGCTCAATCAGGATATCAGGGAGTCATTGTGACTCAAGGCATTCGCTTAGGATCAGAAGCAGTTGGTCTACATGCAGGTATCTTGTACATCTGATCATTGCCATGTGGCGGTCGGGTACAGTCTTTCGACGTGATGCAAATAGTATTAGTCCATGGCTAGCGTAGGTATTCGCCATATCGTGGTATCCATTCACCTGACTCTCATTGATTGCCTTCCAGCTCCTTCGCAAGCTCCTCAACCTGCTCCAGGGCACCGCATCAGGCGAGATGCATGCCGAGCGCGTTCTCATCATCTTCTTCCATCTTGCCTACACTAGGACCAGGACTGCCGCTCGCACTCGTCTGACTGGCGTCGATAGCGCTATTACCATCCTTATTGATCTTCAAGAGATCATCGAATGTCATTTGAGCATGCGGGATTCCGTTTCCTTTGTTCATGGCCGCAAAGTCGTCCAAAGATACCGGACCATCCGCTGTATAGCTGCGGCCTGCATCATGCCAATTCTGCTGTAGAGCTTCCATCGATTGCTGCAACCCTGCAGAGGGCGGGCTGTTTGCTGACTTCTCGTGAAGGCTATTGCGCGAGTCGCTGCGTCTAGCAGTAAATTGGTCGCGCTTGTGACTGAGACCAATGCTCTCCTCGGGATGTGCGCCTTCGTGAAGTGTTGGCAGAGATCGAGCGTGGTTCATAGCCAACGTTGTAGGGCTGACTACGGGCGCGAATTGATTGCCTCCGACAAGGCCGCTGGGCATCAAACCTTGATTTGCGCCTTCGACTGCGCGCAGGCGCACCTCCAATTCTCGGTTGCGCTCGGCTTGCATCGAGACCAGCTGTTGAAGATAGCGAATATACTCGACACTTTTGGTCAAGATAATACCCTTGTTGGGTTTGTTGCTAGCTTGCTGCTGCGCGAGCTGAGCAGGAGTGAATGTAGCCTGCGAGATTGGCGCCGGAAAGGACGACGAGCCATCTTGACCAGCTGCTCCGGGTTCCTCCTTGCCTCCTTCGCCATTAGCTCGCAGGCCTGCTGGATCGAGCAGCACTTCTGGAATCAAAGCTGCGAGCTCGCCAATTCGGTCGTTGATGTTATCACGCCTGCGACGCTCGACTGCATTGTGCGATTCACGCCTCTTCTTGCGCTTGTCATCGCCTGGTTTCCTGCACGGCAGCCGCAACGAGATCGCATTAGTATGGTTGTTTGACACCTCTCGAACGCCTCTAGCGACGCTCATGCCTCACCCTTTGACATCCTTTGCGTCCATGTCCGTGCTGTCATCGTTCTTTGCACCGTTGCCTCCCGTCCCAGCGTCCATGCCCATGAGTTGATTCCAATTGTCGGGCAAGCCGCCAGCCGATGACCTAAAACCCTCCTGATGCGGTAATGGCAAAGGACCAGTGAACGTTCCAGGACTGTTGAGAAAGCCTAGAGGGCCTGCACTTGATGGCGCAAAAGTGGATGAATCGCTGAATTTCCTATCGACGGATAGAATATCGAGCGTCATGGGGTTCTGTGGAAGCATAGCGTTACCTCCTTGCTGTTGCTGTTGCTGTTGCTGTTGCTGTTGCTGATGCTGGTGTATCGCTTCTTGCATCTTGAGCCAAGTAATGGCAGCTGCCGTATTTGTAGGCGTAGAAGCAGCTAGTACGGATTGCAGAGCTGCTGAATCCGAAGCCGTAGGATGGCCAGCCATGCCTGCAGCTTCCGAGCCTGGCACATTATGCAGACCGGGATAGCTTGGTCCAGACATGTAGGGTGACATTTGCGGTGGGTAGGCATTGGGCACAGATGGCGCGGCTTGGCTCTGGGAAGCTGTTGGCGCTGATGCAGAGTTCGCCCCAGCATCGGCATTAGAGACGGAGTTTGCAAGATTGCTCGGGGTGTTACAAGCAGCATGACCGCCATGCCCTTGCGCTGGTGAGTTGGAGGAGGTGCTGTTTCGAAGGGCGTTGTTGCCTGCAGGGGAGATGGTGCGCGAGTACGTAGGTCCGCGATTTCGACTTCGCGAGCTCCGTTGGGATGATGGTGCTTTGCCAGATGATGGTGTGCGTCCCGCCGTTCTGCCTCGAGACTGTGATCCGCCATCTTCTTGCGGAGAGTCTGTGCGTCCGCGCACGGCTTGCCGGGAACTGCTGGCTGCATCTGTGCTGCCGCTGCGCTTGGCTGAAGATGAGCGGCGGGCAGGCTGGAGGTGCACGTCGTGCGTCTCTTGAGTTGGCGAGGGCCGTTGTGAAGTCTGCTGTGATTGTTGTTGCTGCTGCTGCTGCTGCTGTGACTGCTGAGTGAAGCCCGATGATCCATGCTCTTGCAAGTTGCTGAGCGAGGGCGGACGGACCAAAGTCGGACTCTTGAGACCATTGTTACCCAGGAAGGATGATGGGTCGAATGCAGAAGAGTAGCTGTTGGATTGGGCATGTGCCTGATGTCGGTGATAGCTCGAGAGTCGGCCGTCCATGTTGCTCATGGCCGCGTCTGGCTGCGCAAAAGGATAGTATGCGGGTGCATTATTGCTTGAGCCAGGCACTGTGGATGAGGCTCCTGTAGAGCTTGCATAAGAGCTTGCTGGGTCAATGTAGCTGTTTATGCTGTTCCTACGACCACTGCTGGTCGCGCTGCTGCTTGTAAGCGAGGAGGAAGGCGCTGCTGCAGCACTCGCACCCGAGCCGCCGCTGTGCATCTGGAGAATGGCATTGATGGCTGGTGAGTGATACAGCTCGAGGGGTGACTTGGGGGTATCCGCCCCAGAGTGTGAGCCATTGACGTGGTTGGGCTGGTTTGCGTGGAGGTAGCTGGTCGAGTTGTGGCGGACAAGGTTCAGTGGGAGCGACTGCGAGTAGGCGGACGAGGACGACGAAGGCCGCTCTGAGAGGCTGTTGTTGCTGTTGCTGTGGTACTGTTCGAGCGAAGGGCGGTAGCTGGAATGAAAGCTGTATGTCTGTGCGCGTGCGTCTGGTGGTGGTGGTGGCCTGCCAGAGGCCATTTCACTACTCAGGTGTCCAGCACCGCCAGAGGCCGAGGACCTCGACGAGGCAGCAGACGAGGCTCGCGGAGCGTATGAGTGCGCATGCGACTGCGAGTGTCGGGCCATGCCGCTGTCCATGCTTGCCAGGCTCTGCTGCAGGCCGTCTACGAGCTCGTCGGTCGAGGCACCAGCATGATGACTGTCGAGCTGCCCCCATGCGCGCATGTGCGGAATCACAAACGCGTTGTTGTTGTGCGTGGTGGGCGACATGCTGCCCTGTCGTCCGAAG
Organism: Cystobasidiaceae sp. HBUAS51001; assembly: GCA_003351005.1. Lineage (NCBI taxonomy): Eukaryota > Fungi > Basidiomycota > Cystobasidiomycetes > Cystobasidiales > Cystobasidiaceae > Cystobasidiaceae sp. HBUAS51001. The sequence goes on along the minus strand of KZ857212.1, from coordinate 210,286 downwards.
AAGGCGCCATAGTGGCTCTCACTCGCGAGCTGCTGTTGCTGTTGCTGCTGCAGCATCGAGGGGTTGATGCCAAACTCGGGCAGGTCGAACCCGCGCACCAGCACGGGCTGCTGGCCCGCTGCCATGCTTGTGCAGGCAATGTGTTCGTGTGTGTGTGGGGTATCGTCGACGCCGGCGCCTGCTGTCTGTCCTTGTCCAAGCTTGCCCAGGGCCGTGTCTGCGCAAAAGTCGGAGTCGAGGGAAGCCTGAAAGAGTGCGGGCCGAACTCCAGGCCTCGAGGCGGGGCGCCACGTTCAGTGCTCGGAGGAAGAAGAGTCCGGAGAAGAGCGACTCGAAAAATACAGCGACAGCTTGTTGCGACAGACACGACGAGCCATCAAAACGAGTCTCTCATTGTAGCCCTCCAGCTTTCCTCAACTTCCGCACCTCCTCCCCTGCATCGCCCCGCAGCTCTACATCCGAGCCCGGCATGAAGCTTGAAAGTCAGGGCCTGGCAGCCTTGCCTGCCCTTGAACCCGCTCGCACTCATACGTCAGACAAGCCTCGTCGCTCACTCTCAGATCCTACAAGCTTTCATACCTTTCGGCTCAACTGACGTTTACGTCTTTGTACATCTACAATTTTTGACTCGAAGTTGGCCGTTTCGCGGACTTACTACTGGCTCTCTCTTGCGCATCTAGATTGGCAGGAAAGAAAACACTAGACGGTATTCGAGCGTCTAAAGCCTCCAAGACCTGGTGTGCGCTGATCAGAACCAATCTCATTGGTCTTCGAGAGTCGGTCATCTCTCGGTACATTCAGAATGACATATTGGATCTGCTTGTAGGGGTTTCTCTCGTTACTACCAGCAGTCTTGGGGGGTGGATGCTCAAGTGGTGCTATGGGGCCGTTCATGAAGGCTTTCACGCTTTTGCCCATCAGCATGGCCTTTATCCCGTCAGACGCAAGAGACGCTGGATCGGTTGGCCTCAGATGATCAAACGTGCGTCCATCTGCTGTGCGAAGCCAACCGAGGGGGATGACCATACGCCTGGTCCTTCCCTCCCTGAAACCAATGAAACGAACCTCGTAGAACGAGTCGCGAGATGTTGCCCCATGGCGTATGGTCAGATCGCTGATATACCCTTGCGTGACGAGTCCACCTGAATCTCTGAACGATCTAACGGTGTTGACAGGCTGCCCAAAACCAGCAATGTCGGTGTTGCTGCGCTGAAGAGGCATTATAGACGCACGAGAACGATGATCGTCTGTCTTGAAGGCTGTCGCTCGATGAGAGGTTCGGACGGAGTGTGTGCCAGTAGTGTCACAGTCTGAAGGAGAGAGTGCCAGGAGCCTACCTGGCAGGATGTGCACAGAATCAAATCCTTCAGAGTTGCGCGAAATCGTCATTTTAGGTCAGACCGTTCTACCATTTCCGAACCATCGACCAGCTGACAGTAAGGTCGTCGAAGCAGTGCGAGGTCAGTGACGCAAGCATGGCTACTTGCCGGTGAGCAGACTTTGACGGAGCAAGCAAGCAGCAGCATGGGTGATAATTCATCTCAATTGGTGTGCCTGGGTCTCGATCGATTTGCTCATGGAATCAGCACGAGTCAGGTGGGAATCTATTGCAAGTTGGTAAGGACGGCAGTGAAGGCGAATGTGTAGTACATCAGGGCAGCGGCAGAGGTGGTTCAGCAGAACAGAGCAGGAGGTGAGGCATCGAGCTTAGGGTGCGGAAAGAGGTGGCAGAGGAGATGCCGCAGACAGCAGGCAAAGGTGCAGGGGAGACCATACGACACTAAGTCAAGTACAATCCGACTTGAAGCATTGCTGACACTCCGAGAACGTCCAGAGCGGGCTTCCTGTCACTTCCTTTGATACTGCACGCTCCGCCTAAGCTGTACGTCGATTTCTCTGAACTGAGACTGAGTCAAACCACCGGTCCTCTTGTTAATTGGAGTGGAGGTACCACTGGTGGCTGCAGAGCTGCTGCTGCTGGTGGTGGTGGTGATGGTGGGATTCAGGAGGGAACCTCGGTCTCCGCCGTTCGATCTGTCAAGTCGGTATGTCATGGTGCCGGGTGGAAGCTTTTGACCTGGATTGAAAGCCTTCCAGACTTGTAGATCAAAGCCTTGTGGGCCGGTCACGGTAATCACAGTTCCTTTGAGCATCTGTTCCACTTGCTTTGCATTCAGGCCGATAGGGAGCTTTGAAGCCACTTTTGTGTTGCTGTAGCCTTGGTAAAGATGTGAGAGGTCGATACTTGCCTCATTATGGTCGAGTGATTTCAGTACGCCGTCTTTCTTTCGCTTGTGTGCGCCCCTATGGCCTTCTGTGATCCTATAGATGACCATGAACTTGCCAGGTTGCAGGGAGTTGCTCTCGACATGGGTGACTGTGCCCTTGTGAAAGACCTCCATCTCGGAGGGGAGGGCGGCCTTGAATGAGCGGCTTGTAGATAGTCTGTTGATCGTCAAGAGCCACGATTTAGTCACAGATGCTAGGAGGCAAACAGTGCCGGCACCCACGAGGCCGCTTTGTCGTACGCGAGGTTCACTTCCCAACCTGACTAACAGGGGAGAAGTACGGACAGGTTGGCACGGTGCAGGTCGAATGATGGTCCGGGATCGTGTCAAAGCTGAATGAAGCAGAGCAGAAGTCGCTACCTCGAGCGGTCCGCGCATCACCCGCAGAGGTTTGAGGCGATGCCGATGTAAGGCCGTCTGACCGGATTTCTGCCTTTGCAACGAGCGCGTGACGAGGTCAGCTGATTCTAGAACGTCCTTGTGTGAGTGCGTGAGCTGCCGCTGCCCGTGTGTGCAGACTGCCAGATTTCTTGCGATGACTGCTCCGACAGGCCGCAGACAGGTGCCCATGCAGGCGTTGCCAGAGAGACCGTCGTTGTGTGGTCACTTTTTGCAGTTGGAGTGACGGCAGCTTGTGAGAGCGGTGAGTGCATCTCGGGGCAGCGTGTGATCCATGTCATGAGTCTAAACAAGATGTGCAGCTCGAGTGCATCAGTCAGGTGGCATTCACAATGCCAAAGACGCAATCAAGCGTCAACGTTTCGAACGCCACCGGTGGCTCGCATGAAGTGAAAGTCCGGACCTGGCCTTGCCGCACCAACGAGCACTGACTCTTGACTGGCGTCGTCACTCTTGTTTTACTATCTATTATACTCCGTATCATCATTCAACCATGACTGCTTCTTCGCACAGAAATCCACCCTTCAGGGCAGAGCACCTCGGCTCGCTTCTCCGCCCGAAAGAGCTGCTCGAAGCACGCGCAGCAGCGGCAGCTGGCAATGCTGGCCCAAGCGCAGTGAACGTAGACATTCTTCAAAACGCTTCTATCAAGGACGTCATCAACTTGCAGCTCAAGTGTGGCTTCCACGCTATCACTGATGGCGAATACAGGTGAGCAAGTCTACCTGTGGCGTCACCTTACTGCGTTGCCGGCTTGCAAGGCTTCTGCCTCCGCGACCGCCATCGGGATACTGCTAATGTTGTGCAATCTGCATTCTCCAGGCGTCACATGTTTTGGGCCTCATTTTGGCCTGGTCTCCAGGGAATGTATGTGGAGCGCGCAGTGTCTCTGGACATGTTCAGGACATATGTGCCGGGTATGTTCGGTCTCGCTGTCATAGTACTTCAAGAGACATTGCTCTAATATACACAATGCCTACATAGACATTGCTGCTTTTATCGAAACCAACGAGAATCCAGACGAGACTGTCATTTGCGTGGGCAAGATCAAGCATTCTGGCACGAGCTGCTTCATACCAGAATTACGATACACGCAAAGCCTTGTGCCTAAAGAGCAATGGCCTCACATCAAGATGACAATGCCTGCTCCCAATTGGTATCACCTGCGATACAAGGAAGGTCAAGCATATTCCAAAGAAGCCTATCAGAATGACGATGAATACTTTGCCGACATCGCAAAAGCCTACCAAGAGGAAATCGCCATCCTCTACGAAGCTGGACTGCGCAATCTGCAGATTGATGACCCCAACTTGGCATACTTCTGCAGCGAAAAGATGCTTCAAGGCTGGAAAGAAGATCCTCTCAATTCGCGTACATCCGAAGAAACCCTCGATGCATACATCAAGCTATACAACGACTGCATCTCCAAAAAGCCCAAAGACATGCACATCGGCTTGCATCTCTGTCGCGGCAACTTTGTCGGGTCCCGTCACTTCAGTGAAGGAGGCTATGACCGAGTCGCTAAGAAGCTGTTCCAAGGGATAAATGTCGACACATACTACCTCGAATATGATACTGAACGAGCAGGAGGTTTTGAGCCACTCAAGTTCCTACCTGTGCACAAGAACGTTGTTCTCGGCGTCGTTACTTCCAAGTTCCCCAAATTGGAGGACAAGGAGGCTATGAAGAAGCGAATCTACAGCGCCGCAGAGTATGTAGCAGAGGGATGTGGACAGACTCCCGAAGAAGCGCTTCAAAGACTGGGTGTATCTCCTCAATGCGGCTTCGCGAGCCACGAAGGCGGAAACTCGCTCAGCTACTCCGATATGGAGAAGAAGCTGGCTCTTGTGCGTGCCATCGCGGATGACATTTGGCCTGGACAGCCATAGAAACAGCGAGCCCGCAATGGTGAATGGCGGCGAATGGTGCAAAGCAACAAGAATGTCTTCCTCTACATGCATCACGTAGCACTCACCATTTCTTGAACTGCGCCGACTAATCTACTGCACTGCACTACGTTACATGAGACCCCTTGTCAGGACAGGGCGACTCGTCCTAGCCATACCATCATCTGACTCCTGACCTCCCACCTGTCAAACTCCCATTCACCAGCCCCACGCGTTCTCGTCCTCATCCTTCTCAGTGACATTCTCCAGCCCAAGCCCTGTAGGCGACCGAGCAGGAACGACGGCATTCGCAGGCAGGCTCATTCGCTTTGCATGTTTAGCGCGAGATGCCTGAATGCGCTCCTGAGCGGTCATGGGCTGAGCAGACGGGCTACGAAGCGGCTCATTGTCGTCTAGGAGTGATCTGGGCAGAGATCTGCCGCTGCCGTTGTTGCTATTCTGCGAAGGTGACAAGGGATGCTCTGCAATGTCTTGCGTCTGCGTTTGCGACCAAGATTGCTCCAAAGATTTGGAATTGTTCGACTTCTGACGCGAGCCAAGCAAGCTCGACCATGCGCTCGCTCCGCCAATACCGCTAGGCAAAGCATTATCATTTGGTTTCGGCGACGTGACAGGCGGTGACCATCCGCCAGTAGGGATATACTCTCCATTAACGAGGGTAAGCTGAGTGTTTTGCTGTTCTCCAATTGGATTGTCCGGTGTCACAGCTTCGCTCAAGCTGCGCTCGAAGCCCTCCACTAGCCCCATGGCGCGCTTGGAAGAGGCTTTGAATGTTTCAGAGGATTGAAGCGTAGTGGCCATTTCGTTCCATTTCTTGCCCATCATTGCGCCCCAAGCGCCTCCAAGCTCGAAAGCCGTAGAACGTCTGCGGCCATGGTTCGCTTTGTTTGCGCTATTGTTGGCACGAGGCGAAGGCGCTGCTGCGCGAGGTGATCCTTTAGCAAGGTCTATCCTGTTCCGCTCCATGGTTTCTCGCTTCTCACGCTCGGTTTCGTCTTCAAAGTCGCCGCTGAGCGCCCAGAGGTCGCGCTCCTCGTCAGCACGGCCCCGTGGCGTACCAGGAGGCAAGACGGGCGTAGCCACGGGCGTGATGTCCTTTTCGTCCTCGGTGCTGTTGCTTTGCAGCGAAGAGACACTGCTCGACCTGCTTGCATTGTTCGAGAAGCGCTCGTCTTCGCACGATGAAGAAGGCGAGCTCGACTCAGATGACATGGTTGTGCCATTTGTGGCTGCTGAGCCATTCCTATCATGCAGAGCTGGATGGCCGGCTCTCGTGCGTCTATGCTGGTGCATTGTCTCTTCTTCCGGTTCCTCTTCCTCGGTAACCGTCGAAAGGTCATTAGGATTTTGTGCAGGCGGGGGTGCGAGACCTTCTAGCACTGTGCTGGCCGACTTCATCACTCCTCCGAACCAACTCTTTGCCATCTTCTGCACGTCATAGCCTTTTTCGCCCGAGCTGATGCCGTCAAGAGGCGAAGACTGAGGAGACAGGTCTGCGCCGCCATTGAAGTATGGCGGTTGTCCGTCCGCTGCTGCGGAAGGTGCAGAAACCGATATAGAATGCCTGCTTGTGAGCAAACGGCGATTGCTAGCAGGCGGCTTGGGAGAAGGAGATCCAAACCCGGCAGCGGATGAGTTCGAGCCTTGTGAAGATGTCGAGGCGGAAAGGGAGCCTGTCAAGCTAGAAAAGAGACCTGACGAAGCTGCTTGATTCGAACCAGAAGGTGACATGGATGAAGATGCAGGGGAAGCCACCGAAGTAGATGCCGCCAGTTCTCGCTGCACGACAGCTTCCCATTTCTTTTTCAAAACCGCAAGCTCGCTCTCTTGGCGCTTAAGCTCTGCGTGAACAGGGAAATTGTACGCGTCAGCAGGTGTTCGCTCCTTGTTCCCTTAGCAGGCAGCTACGATACTCACCCTCTCGCAGGTCCATGCACTTTCGCTCTTTCTTGGCAATGAAGGTCAAAAGCTCGGACGACCTTGCTCCTGGCTCGACGTTGAGTTCGTTGACAGACGAGCTGCTGCTGAGCTGCGCCTGCATAGCCTCCGATTCAATGTCCCGGCTGCCAAGGTCCGAGCTCAAGCGGTCTCCACTGAGTCGAGAGGGCGTGTTGGCACCGGCGGTTGAGCCTAGAGGGCTTGTATGTGTCGCAGCGCTAGCTGCAGCCGACTGTGCGTCTTCCTCATCGTCCCTGATGACCGTCAAGCTCGATCTCGGCGTATATGGGCTTGCAAAGGCATCGCTCGAAGGTGAACGAGCATATGAAATGCTACTCTGCCGCCTTGCGCCGCCAGATCTGCCTAGGATGCTTCGTCGGCCAGCGCTGCCACGTGATGCGGAGGGAGAAGTGACAGAGCCAGGAGAGAGGGTGCTGTCGTGCACTGGTGTCGACGAGGTTGACGCGTCCAGCGGGTGCGAGGGAGCTCCTTGGGCTGATTCCTGCGATGATTGATCGAGCAGCCCTCCTGATTGCGACGTACGAAGTGCAGCGGCTGGCGATGTAGCTGCGGCAGGAGAGGTAGAAGACGACGATGACGCGCCAGCATTGTTGAGCGGACTGCCTGCGTACATTGACATTGGCCGCTGGCGGCGTGAGCTGCCCAGGGAGCGATTGAGCGGCGACAGGCCATCGCGGTCGCCATTGCCAGCACTGGCAGACGCGACGCCGCGGGCAGGCGGGCTCATGGCCGTTGCAAACTGCGCCTTGTCTGGTGTGAGGGGACTGCCGATGCTATTGATGCCAGCGGCGTAGCCTGCCGTGTTGCTGTCGCGGGCACTGACGCTGAGAGAGAGTCGCTTGAGGTGCCGCCGTGGTGCGCTGCCGGGTGTCCCCGTCGCAGGGGAGTCCATGGCTGAGTATGAGTATACCACCACGAGCTGGTGCTGGGACTCGTGCCCGCTCTTGCGTTACTGTCGACGAGTTGGCGAAAAGGTAAAGATCCTGCTGCTCAACGTGCTCGAGCCACAGCCGGCTGAGATGAAAGGCTCGTGCAGCAAAACGTCAGGCAATTTGCGCCCTGGATAGAGTCGTTTGGGCCAGGCTAGACAGGGACAAAGAGGCCACGCTGAGTATTGAGCTTGAGCAAAAGCAAGTCTGCAGCTCGCCTTGCAGATGCACGCCTGAATTGTTGGGCTTTGTGACGCGTCTCTGTTGCTTCCCCCCTATTTCGGTTTCACGCGTTTATACGCGTTCTCCTCCAAAATTGCAGTTTGCCACACACCTCAAGACTTCTTGTGGAATCTCTCTCCGACGCTGGCGTACGATATTGCCCCGACACTTCTGACTGATGCGCAAGAGACGCTGCTGTATCGTGCAATACTGGAAGGCAGATTTGCTAGAAGCTAGAAGCCACACAGACCGAGTCACTGCAATCATCCTAGACAACGCATTTTCATCCGCCAGCGCATCACACTACGTACGCCTGAGCAGCCTTCTGTGCGTCACGCCATGATTGCACAAAAGGCTTGCTAGAGTCCGGCGTCGAGTTTGAAGATGTAGAAATTCGGTGGAGGGGAGTCAAGGGGACTGTCTCCATTGCGGTATCGTCCGAGTCATTACGAAAGTGTCGCTTGCTGCCGATAGAAGGAGGGTTGACAAAGGTCGTGAACGACGCTTCACTGGCTCTTCCTGCTCTATGTGAGCCAAAGCTGGACACGGTCATTGGTAGACCAGGAATGACACTGCTTCTAGGCTCCGGTTGATCGCTTTTCAGTCCCAAGATAAGGCGAGAGATGAAAATGCTGGAGAACACTGTGCACAGCATACCGCCATTTGATCTTTCATGCCGCATCAGCGCATACTTCGGTGTAATATTATAAGAAGACTCACGGCACGACTGGCAGCTTTAGATGGCGGGTCATGCTGACGAGCATCTCAGATTTTGATTGTTATATTGCTCTGCGATACAAAAAGCTCACATTGCCATCAAAGCCAAGTTCGCTGCATTCTAAACGAGCCAAAAAGTGGGTCAGCGACGAACTAGGGAATTCCAATACGACTTACTGCAGCTGCAGCCCCGACAGCGTAGAAAATGCCATGACGCGGAAAGTTGCGGAGAAGCCTCGAAGGAAAGCTTCCTAGCTCCCGCTTGAGTGACAAGCCCTTGTAGAGGCAGAGGCAGCTAGTCGTAAGATCAAAGACCATCGGCAGAATCTGATTATATCATCAGCGCATTCAATCGCACATAGGGGAGGGTGATGAGTACGCAATAGGCATCCATGATTCCTGACTTGGCGGCGACGATGCAAGGCCCAAGGTCATCAGGGAAGGCGAGAGCTGTTGCAGAGGTGGTCAGAAGATGCATAAGCCGTGAGTGTCTTACATACCTTCAACCTGTGTGATAGCTAACCAGGTGCTTGTGCCAATCTGCGCTAACAGCAAAGGGCTGAGCACGCAAAGCACCCATTTCGCATGCGACCACTATGAGCGGAACAGCGCGGGTCGGCAATGCGACTGACGAGGGAGATGCTCAGAAGCTTACAATCGCGTGAGTTCGTATGACTAGAACGATTCCGCCAGCTGCTGAGATGATGACGGGTAGGACCGCCTGCAGCGGGATGAAGTTCTTCTGACATTTGTTCGCTGACCAGGTCAATGTGAAGCCGACCAGGATGAAGACTGACTCGATAAGCATGAGGTAGCGATTGACCAGGTACATGGTCTGTCAAGCAAACGTCTCCCATTACCATATCACACACATGCATTTGCGAAAGCATCGACCTGACCTTGACAATCGACCACTGCGCCAGCCAGATGCTGCGCCGCTATCAGTCTTGCGGCACTTGTGAACGAGCTACTATCGACATACCGACGATATTCCTTGTGAAGCGTAGCGAAGAAGTCATAATACAAGATTCCGTAGAGACTGATTGTGATGTCAGCGATACATGCGTGAGCGAGACTTGGAGATTATGCAATGCTCACATCAGGTAGTATTGAAGCATAAAGGCCCGCGACTCGTCCGCTGTAGCCATGTTCTGCGAGTGGCCGTCTGCAGTAAAGGCAGGTTAATGCTTCGGCGTGCAGAAGGTGGAAGGGGAAAAGGATGCTTGCACCGTGAGGTTGACCGTCGAGGACTGCTCGAAAGCGCCGTCAGACTAGAGAACAGAGCCTGCCAAAGATTGACATTGGTCTTGTAAGCTGTCAATGTTCGGTGCATGAGTGGCCGTGCTACCTGTCAGAAGTCTCGGCTAGCGCGAAGGCAGTTCACTTCGTTTGGACAGGCAACCGAGTCGGACCTGCCAAAGCAGGCAGCATCTACTCGGACTTGGCTTAACTAGCGCATGTCGTTGACAGCAGCGAAAGGCGATGCAGCCTTTGCTCAGCTGAAATGCATGAATCGCGGGCTATCGTTTGGATTCGTATGCCGAACTGAAGCTGCTGGTTAAGCGCAAAGAGAGGGCGGATTCTGCCGCCGGCTTGCAGCCCTCAGAAGCGTCAGACAGGGTTTTCCAACGCTTCGTACTTGACGCGACTGTCTGACGATGGTGGAAAGGAAAGCAATTGGCGCCACAGAAAAGGCGACCTGTATAGCCTGATCTCGTTTCGCCTGGTTTGGCGGACAACCACCACGCGCCTCGTCTACCACCGTCACAACATCAAATGGCGACTACCAGTGCGGCCAATGGCGCTTCAGCAGCCATGGCTGGCGCATCCTCGTGGCCGCCAGCCCTCAAGACGTTTGTGACGCAGACCTTTGCCGCTGTGAGATGTGTCCTGTCTAGTCAGGTCGCAAGGCCGCTAATGCAGCATTGAACGACCGCAGTGCAACGACACTAATCGTGAAAAGGTCGAGGCAGAGCTCAAGAAGGTAGGCCAGCTTGTATCGTATGAGACGTTTGAGCGGGTGGGCTTATTGTCTTGACCACCTCAGCGCATCTTCGATGCATTCTCAAACAAGTCGCTTTGGACCACGGACTGGGCGAACCTCCAGCTAGACAGGTGAGGAGATTAGTTGCAGTAAAGCTACAATCTCCTTAGAGCTCATCCTCCCCTTACCTCAGTCTGAAACCACAGACCAAGAGAAAGAAGTGAGCAACGCCACACAACTGCACTCTTTCGGCGTATCTGACGACTCCCATTCTTGCTGAACAGAACAAGTATCACCGCCATCCCCAGTGCACAACTCAGCGCCTTGTCCTCCTCCGCCGCGCCCACTGTGAATCCATTAGACCCGACAATAGCTGATCGAGGAGAGCTGGACATGCGGCAAAAACGGCTGAAGCGATTTCAAGACGATACTCCCGGCAGCAGCACCTCATCGTCTCTTTCCATGGCTCCTATGACTCTTTCGAAAGCAGGGCAAGCAAAAGGTAAAGCACGTGCAGGAGGTCTAGAAGGACTTTCTTTGCGGGAACAGCGAGACATGTCCGGCACACCGGATCCCGTCTTCAATCCGGTGGGGCACACTCTACGCCTGCCAGATGCTTGCAGCTTGAGCTGATAAATATCGATTGGCCCAGGATGTAATCGACTGGGACGACCAGACCATAGTCGGCACTTCGCGCCAACTCGAAAAACCCTACCTGCGACTAACATCAGTAAGCTTTACGCCCACAGCAACTTTGCAAGGATCTGACCGGATGCGTTCCACAGGCACCAGATCCTCGGACTGTTCGACCGCTCCCAATATTGCGGCAAACGCTTGAGCACCTCAAGCGCAAGTGGCGTAACGAGCAGAACTACGCCTGGGTTTGTGATCAATTCAAGAGCTTGCGGCAAGACCTCACGGTGAGATAGCCTCATCAACCGTATCATTGACGTGTAGACACCCTGAGACCTTGCATGTTCAGGTACAACGTATAAAGAACGATTTCACGGTCATGACTTACGAAATTCACGCTCGGATAGCATTGGAAAAGGGAGATCTAGGCGAATACAATCAATGCCAGTCTCAGCTTCGTGAGCTCTACAAGCACGGTTTGGAAGGGCATCCGATGGAGTTTCTAGCCTATCGCATTCTCTATCTCGTTCACACCCGGAATCGCAGTGGTGGGAGAACAGTATTTGGAAAGGCATGCTTTTCAGACTTAGCTAACATTCTTCACGCGCGAAGACTTCAATGCTCTTCTCGCTGGTCTGACACCTACAGAACAAGCGGATGAAGGCGTTCAGCACGCCCTAAAGCTCAGAACGGCGGTCGCGACGGCAAATTATCACCAATTCTTCAAGCTCTTCATCAGTGCACCAAAGATGGGACCATACATGATCGATCACTTCCTCGACCGAGAGCGCGTGAATGCTTTGATGGTCATGACAAAAGCGTGAGCAGTTCCGTGTCCAAGAACCATTCGGACTGAGCTGATTGCGATCTACGCATTGTCTCTCTTAGGTATAAGACCCTTCCTCTCACATATATAGCTAACGAACTCGCTTTTGATGATACTTCAGCGGCGCACGACTTTTTGGCAAAGTACAATGCCTCTCACTATGTGCCAGCGCCTCCTCAGCCGGATATCCCAGCTAAGCCAATGTCCATCTCGTTGACGGGACCGCGCAAAGTCGCAAAAGGTTTGCCGAAGAAACCACAGGAACCGATGCCTGAAGAGGATGTACGACAGCTGGACTGTAAAGCTGCGAGCCCGGCCTTGACGGCTGCTGCCGCTACCTTTGTCAAGGTGGACATCAAGGTGAGCCAAGCCAGCTTAAACAGACTGCTGTTGTTTTGCTAAAGACGTCCCCGGCAGGGTCAAATATAAGAAAATGGCTTCTGCTCGCGTCACATGTCCCAATACCAATGAGGCGGTCATCTCTCCCAGAAGTGCTCCGAAAAGCATTGGTCGACTGCAGTTCAAGTTTGTTCGCTTTTGTGTCCTCGTATCTTTCCTCGAGTGGCTTCTTTGCATTGGCCGGATGGCAGCACGCCTGTCACGCCGACAACAAGCTATGCCTCTCTGGTTGTCTGGTCCTTCTCTCCTATCGAACATCGTCCATGTGCTATTCTCCGGCTTTGATCAGTCTCCGTTGTGCCAGCCTTGCACTCAGTTCCGTGATCGTTGTATAACCTGATGTGCCCGCTAGTCCTGCAATGATATTTCTTCTATGCCGTTGTGCCATTGTCTACAGGCATACAACAACATTGCTATTTCTGTACTCGCCTTACCACATTTTGCTAATCCCGAGACCTCGTCGGGATGAACCGTCTAACAGACACCTCTTTGATCTTGTAATGTTTCAAGCACCCAGGAGTCTGCCATTCTGTCAAATTTCCATGTGCGTCCCGTTGCTGAGCCGAGAGGGGCGGTATCGTTACGTAGGCTAGAATGACAGTCTTCTTGACGCCCGAGCAGACACGATTGACCGTGTTGAGCCATCGCCAGTCGCGCCTGTGATTCAATACCGCAACAGTAGGAGCGTCTGAAGGGTCTTCGTACGACGGAATGATGGCGATGGCGAATCTTGAGATCAATGACAGCATGTCAGTGATGGACCGTGTCTTGTGGAGTGAAGCAAAGAACTCACTCTGCATGTCCACCCACTGGGCCAGCGCCTCCACGCATATTGCTGGTCCCATCAGCTCCTTTATACAAGACCCAATCGACGCAGAACTTGATGCCGTTCCTGACGACCCATCCCAGTGAGCGATAGTGGTGATAGACGACGTATGACAGTATGAAAGGATTGTCTGGCCTAATGTGGAGTGCGGCGCTTGGAGATGATAGCCTAGCCTCTGCGCGTAGAGATGCCGAAAAGCTGCTTTCTGCAAATAGCCGCCAAAGCGCATGGACGTCTAGAGAACGCTCTTTTTGACATTCAAGTGATTGATTAGACTTATCGTCTTCGGTACTGGTGGTGTGTGCCGACGGCCGGTATAGCACCTCGAGTGAGTCCAGGCACAAAACGAGAAAAAAAGCCTCTTCGCGCTGCAATTGTGTGTGTTCAAAATTGGGCACTTGTATATCCATCTCTGCCATTTTTGTTTCTTGTTTCAAAGCCGCTTTAGCTGCGTTTGGTAGCCTGTTAGGCTTGACAGCAACAGCAGCAGCTGATGTCGTTGTCGTCATTGTCTTCGGTTGTTCGGCTGCTGCGTGTGCAGACCCATCTGAAGCCTGTAGAACCCGTTTAGCTGTTTGTTCGGAATCGACAGTCGTGGGAACTGATTGTGCCAGATCTTGCACAGCTTGCGCGGAGACCGCTTCTACGTCGTCAGGATCCGCGACTTGAAGCAGTGCAGACTCTGTTGCATCCTGTACGGCCCCCTGTAGAGCTTCGTGCTTCTTCTCAGAAGAAGAGTCTCCCGCCTCGGGAGATGTCTTCTTTGCAGCATCTTCGCCTTTTAAACGCCGCTGCTCTGAGAGCGCTGCGACTTGCTTCTCCTTTTCATCTGCTCGTTCTTGAGCTTTTTGCTTCTTGACAATCTTGCGCTCTGCGCGACGGGCGGAGGTGACGTCCTCGGCCGTCGGCACTGTGATCAATACAGGGTGGATTTGTGAGATTGTATGCAGGCTTGTACGCAGTACGAGCTAGCCCGCTCACCATGCTCTCCTGTCACCCTGTTTTTCTCCCTTTGCCACCATGTAGGCTCACTCCTGCTCAAGCTTCCTTTGCCAAAGAAGCCTCTCTTCCAGAGCCAATCCATCCAAGCAGTCGTCTCTTGCTGGTCTTGTATGTGCGTAACTCCCCCGTCGGTGGATCTGGCGGACAGCGACTGTTTCCGTCTCTTCTTGCGTCTTGTGGGCAGAACCCACACACTCCTCGTCGCTTCATCCCAGTACCCCTGCATCTTTTCAGGCAGATAGGCCGAGGTTCGTATCCTGTTCCTGCTGTGTTCTCTCTGCTGCATGCTCGCCACGATAGTCTGACAAGTGCGCGAGAGCGTCCAAGCGAGAGAATAGACCAAGGCCAGGGTCTCGTTGTTGGACACATAGAGCGGCAGAGGATTGCCATAGACTGCTGCGCGAGCCTGAGCAGCTGCATTGGGCCCTCGAGCGGGCCCGCTGCCTGCACCCCGCTTGCCCTTGGACTCGAAGGATTCTGGGCGTGTCGAGCGTCTTGCGCTGGCCATTCCAGCTGGCGTGCTGGCGGAGCCTGCCATGGCCGTGAGGGTGCAATACCGCTCGTCTGTTGATGGTTCGCGATGTCAGCGAGTCATGCTCCGAGTTCTGTGTGACAGAGATAAAAGACTCGTTGCAACTTGCAAGTGTGCGTAACTGTAAGCTGATCGAGGAAGCGTGCAGCAAGTCTGGACGGCGAAGACGCTCTTCTGCTGCTGGCTGACTGGCGAGGATAGCGCGGACGGGCGATACTACACTGTCCACAGCGACAGTCATTCCGCCTCACAGCATGCAAGTGACACACCGCTCCGTTGCCCGTCGAAAAAGCCTGTCACTGCGCAGCTAGCTGGAACTGACCTCGCTGCAGCGCCTCGCTCACCGACAAACGCGTTTCATTCTCTGTTTCACTCTTACAGTACAAGCCACCACCACTACCGCTGCACATGGAGGCACACGACGAAAAGTCCTCACGCCGCAAGAGCACACAGTCACCGCTGGGCGATGACTGGCCTGCAGCCGCGCCCATGGTGGTGGTCGACGACGACCAGCAGTCAGCCACCACGACACCACAATCCGAAGAGAAACCACATAGGCGCACGCACTCTGCGCAGCAACGCGATGCAGAGACAGCAAGCATCGAGACCGACCTCTTGCGCTCAGACAGATCAACCGCAGAGACTGTCGTCCTCTGTATCCTGAACCTCATTCCGCCCCTTGGCGTGGCGTGAGTGGCAGTGTACAGAACCACGCGAGAACATGCAATTGAGCTGATTGGTACAAAATGATCCAGATTATCTACCAGGGACAGCCAAAAGGTCTTCATCGCTCTCCTCTTGACACTCTGCCTCTACTTGCCAGGTACAGCTCCGCCACTAGCAGCGTTTCCTTTCACGCCACTCAATCAATTGTCCATCCCTTCTGTTTCTAGGACTCTGGTACGCTTTTCGCTGCATGTCGCGCAGGTCTGGTGTAAGTTTCCAATGAAGCAGACGTAGACTTCTTTCAGATTACAGACTCACCCATTTCAACTGTGCCGCAGCGCTGGTACAATGCCCCCTGCACACTTGGTCTCTAAAGTCCTCACAAATGGCCTTTTCGCACCATTAACTGCATTTGAATGGTTATTGCCCAGGAGGCAGACCGCAAGAATCGTTCACGCAACTTTCACGCATCACGACTGCCTTGCAAGCTCTGTTGTTGTAGCAAGTACGAAGGGGTCCTTTCATCACAGGTCAACCGCTACGTGACCGACGCTTCGGAGAGAATACTGTCGATCGAACTTGACCCTTCAATACCGCATGCGGCTACACGAGAGGGGCGGACTTGACTGCCCCACCATCCAAGGCCCACAAGAAGGCAGGCTAGACGCTAGCGGTACTGTCGGGCTTGTCAAACTGACTCACACGATCAGACGATTGTTTGACGGTTCAAGTCCTCCAGACCGACTCTACTGACAGGCTTCTACATCCAGGTCGCGCCGTAGCGTTTGTTTGATTTGGTGCAAACTTTTCTTCTTCTGCCCCAACGTTGCAGAATCACGCACACAAGGCATGCATACGCACAGCAGACTCTTGCAGAACTTTTTCGGTCGGCTTGAGAAGATAGGGCTTCGGCACCTCCTCAGGCCACGCAAGCCACGAGTGCCCTTCTCCAGACTTCCGGACTTGGTTCTAGCGCGTATAGCAGCATTTGTCGCTCCAACCATGGCTCGCCACTCACAAAGTCCCAATCGCCTGGCTCCGAGACTGGTGCACCCGCGCTTCACACCATATGTGACACGCTCAGTTTTCCGCAACGTCCTGCTGCGGGCGTTTGGTGACGGTTATGTAAAATCCAGCAAGCTCGCGATGTGGCTGGCGGAGGAGCCGGCATTAGCCTGTGTAATCAAGAGCATTCACATCATATCGCCAGGGTACACTGCTGGCGCCCCTTTCTACGCGTCTTGTGGCAGATTGCTGCAAGCGACTGCAAACAACCTTGGAGGATTACACCTCAAACATGGCGGCGATATAGTACCTTTTAGCAGAGACCTTCCAGCTCTTCTGCCGCTGCCACTGCCACTGCTGCCAGCGCTGACGAGACTGACGGTCGGCGATCAATATCTTACGGTTCTGCCCCTGATCCTAGAGCGCACCCCTTTACTGCAACGACTTCACTTGTATAAGGACGCTTGGGGTCACTTACGGGCATTTTGGCTGGAAGATTATGTTGGCTTTGCCGGCGATCTCCTGAAACATCGATTGCAAGACCTGATCATTCAAAATGCTAGCAGCATGCCAGACTACCTCGCCGCTCTGGCGCTCAGGACAGTCCACCTCCATCTCACGATACACACATCGATGATCTCCAGCATAGTCACCATTGCACAAGGCGTGCGTGAGTGGCGGATATTTCAGGACGTCGAACGTACCACGATTCGATGCAACCGCCCGAGTCACCCTATGCTGTCCTTTCTGGTCGTCGCCTTGCAGAGCCTCGATATCTCAGTGGAGTGGATAGACTCGACACCTCCTGACTCGTCTGTATCCGTCTGACGCTAGCAAACAGATCCTCTGTGCAACAATGACAATGATACATATTTATAAAGTCGCTGCCGTGCGAGTCGTGTCAGGCTCGTCAAACTGACTCGACCCTCACAGAGGACGTTCGAGTGTAACATGCCCCTAGCTTCCCTTTGCTGACGTACTATGTCATGCACATGGCTTCTAGACCCGCTTTACATCCTTCCCATCTCCACTCTCGACAAGAGAGATGCACAGCAGACTTCTGCCGGAGCTGTTTGGTCGGCTAGCAACGGGGACACGCCTTGAGAATCCCTCAAACTCGACCAGGCCACGAGTGCTCTTTTCCCGACTGCCAGATCTGGTCTTGGAACGCATAGCAGCGTTTGTCGCTTCCTTCATGGACCGAAAGTCACGAAGTGTGCATCGCCTGGCTGCAAGACTGATTCACCCCCGCTTCACACCGCATGTGACTCGCTTGCACTTCCGCAACGTCCAGCTGGGGCCATCACGCGGTTCTGACAAAGACTTTGACAAGCTCAGCAAGCTCGGGACGTGGCTGGCCCAGACGCCGGCTTTGGCCTCGGGTATACGCAGCTTGCACATCGAAGCTCCTCCCAATTTTGGCGGCATACTGGCGGTTTTTTACGAGGCTTGTGCAAAGCTGTTGCAAGCAGCAGCACCCAACCTTGAAGAACTCCATCTCAAACACAATGGTAATATGGTTCCCTTCAACCGGCAGATTCTGGTCCTTCCCGTACTACCGGCGCTGAGTAGCCTGACAGTGGCCGATCAATACCTCGCAGTCTTGCCCCAAATATTGCGATGCACCCCGGTACTGCAGTCCCTTCGCTTGTGCAAGTACTCGTGGGGTCACCTCAGAGCTCCCTGGCTGGCTGTCTACGACGGTGCCCCCGGTGATCTTCTGCCGCATCGACTACAAAAGCTGATCATTCAAGACGCTAGTGGCATGCCAGACTATGTCAGGGCTCTCCCGCTCCGTACCGCCCATCTCTATCTCACGGTGCACACCTCGTTACCCACGAGCCTGTTCACAATCGCAGAAGGTGTGGGCGAATGGCGCGTATTCCAAGACCTCGAGCGCATCACAATTCGCAGCAATGCACCTAATCACCGCAGGCTATCTTTCTTAGCCGCAGCCTTGCAACATCTCAATATCCCGGTCGAGTGGACAGATTTGACACCACCTGTCTCGCCCTTGACGCTGGCGAATGAACACCCTTTGCAGTAGTAGAGCGCTATTCTGTTTTCGCATTTGGTCAGATTGGTTTACTCGCCCAGGCGGTAAGCTGACCACCCCTGGCAGATTTGTTATGTCGGCTTCAACGAAGCGTTCTGTTCAGTGCCGTGTCCGTGTCCATATTTCCCACATCATACGTTCTCAACGTCCAGATCGTAGGCTGCAGACTGGGTACCACCTATTGTACGCATCTGGGCTCGATCCGCCCCAGCATTGCAGCTGACAGCCGTTTACAGAGCGCAAGTGCCCTTCTCCACCTTGACATCATGGCAGATGGTACTGGTGTTGGAAGATGCATATCGTACCTCTACAAAGGCACCGCTAGTGGTGTTGTAGATGCATTGAGCCTCCGAGTTGCTAGTGAGGGAGCAAGCAGTCTGGCCATTGGAAGCGACGGTGACTGAGCTGATGCCAGCTGTACTGTTCTTGGAAACAGCACTGTAGATATGCAGAACAGCATTAGCGTAAGAGGACCAGTAGAGAGACTGAGAGGATCAGCACTTACCAGGTGGTGTAGCAATCTGATTTCTTCGCCAGAGGCCCGGGACATCCGCCAGTAGCGCCACTAAGGATCTGACCAGTCGCAGCATCGTAGCCGCAAGTATGACCCATGTCGTAGTAGCAAAAGAGAGTGGAAGTGGTGTTGGATGTGCCCTTGACTTCGGTAAGAGAGCTGCTGGTGAGATTGTAGCCGGACCACGAAGGGCAAGAGAGGAATTTTGCGGCACTGATACCGAGCGTCGCGACCAGCTTAGTTGAGCTGTCCAAGGTATAAGCCTGATTGGTCATTATTTGGATGGTGTCAATCCAATATGGCCACTTACACGTGCATATCGAAAGTTAGACGTTGTAGAGGATGTGAGGTCTCTTGGAACAATTTGATGAAGATGGCTGTAAGGTGGCGAGTGATGGGTGTGGGAAAGAAGAGACAAGAGGTAAATTAAGAGAGAAGCTCTTTAAGTAGTCGTTCCGCCAAAAGAGGCTTGTCTTGCGCGGAACGGCAAAGGCCAGCTATAGATGTTGTTCACGTCAATGCTGTGCTGCGGTGTCCGATCATACTACGGCCTGCATTGCTGCTGAGTGAATATGCGCATGCTCAAGGACTGCGTAGGTCTACCTTCAGACCACTGCGAGCGTCTGGCAATTTAACGAATTCGCGAGGAGGCTGCCAAGTTTAGTGAACCACATTTGTCCCAGCATTGCTGCTGCTGCTGGAACGCCACCTGCGAAGACAAGACAATGTTGCTGCGCTGCTGCGGCACAGCTTCCTCTGTCAGATGAGATCTGACTACTTTCACCATATCACGCCAGCTGACGGGCTGGCTGGGATCCACACGTGGCCAGATCCATTTCGAGCAACTTTGGACGGTTGGATGGAAGAGAACGAATGTACTGACGATTCCGCGCGCCTACGAGCGGCTTCGAGGCAAAGCATCAAAGGGAAGAGACCTTCCCTGGCCCCAGATCTTCAATTGGCCTGCTGTTCGTCAGCCCGTGTTGTCCAGGATGCTGTCCCCCGAGCAGTCTGCGTAGTGCATGTTGTTTGTCGAGAGTTACCGAAGCAGTGTAATGCGCTGCGAGGATGACCAGTGCGTCAAAGCATGCAACGTGTTAAGGCAGAGCAATCACCATTTTTAGCAAAACATGCGGCGATGTTCCATACTGGATACAATCTACTCCAGGCTCTTCGCTTTGTAAAGAAGGAGATACGCTATAGGCCCTTCCCCACCACCTTCGAGCTGCGCGATTGCTTCCTCCTTGATTTCCGTTACTTTGGCATCATCAAATTCTAGATAGCCCCAAGTCAGGATTTGACAGATCGCCGCATTTAGCGGAAAAGCAGCTTACTGAACCAGGTCTCCTCCTTGTTTGGGTTGCGGCAGTACGACATGTAATGGCCTGAAGCGAATCAAGGCGGCAAGCTTAGACAAGAGGTTACTATACCGGAGCTTCGTCACCACTCACCGCTGTTGGCGTCGCTACCTTTGTGCGTTAGGATAGCTTGGAGATCATACATGCCGGACACGCAAGCACCCGTATCTGCCTTGAGATCTGCATCGACCAAGCTAGCAAGCTGTGCCGCTTCTTCTTGCCTGGTCTTCTTCTCTTCCTCAGTCATCCAATCGTCGATATTCTGATTGTTGTCGCGCTTGGTTCGCTTTGCCACCTTTTTCCGCTCAAAGCGATCCTTCTCAATCTCCTTTGTGCGTACATTGAGGGCCCTGACCTTTGCCTTGAGGTCATCAGACATGAGCTCTGTCGCATCAAGCTCCATGGGGAATTTCACTCGGCGCATAATTTTGGTTTTCTCTGCGAGACAATGTTAATGTGCTGACTATGCGAGACCTTTGCAAAGCAGGCATACTTCGGATATCTGGACGCCAGAAGAAGCGGTTGAGATGGACAGCCAAGTAAGCTGGCGCTCGGGCAATGGCAGACTGTGACGTGTACATTGCGTTCCTTCCCAGCGTCGGCGAGTTCTTCTCGATTTGCTGTGTGAAGCCGTCGCGCAGCCCGTTGACTAGGTAGTTTGTGCCAGCGTTAATTGAGCACGTGAGATTGAGAAACGACTCTTCTCGGACAGAAGGTTGCTCTTCTGGCGCTTCGGCCGAGGTTGTGGTCGTCACGAGCCTTCCGCTCATCTGCTTGTCCACAAACTCGTTGCCCAAAGAAGCCTTCAGGGCGGCTACGATTGCACTCCAGCACTCTTCCGCATCCTGCTGAGCAAAATGTCCGTGGTTGTCTTGCTGGTCGAACTGCGGCCTGCATGTTCGCAGCATTTGCCAAAAGAGCAGAGGAGGGTACTCGGTTGCTGCCTTGTCCATACCGCTGTACAGGTCGCGCAAGCCAGCCACGAGCCGCCGCTCGGGGTTCATCGAATTGATACCTTCGGTGTAAGATCCAAGAGCCTCCGTGAGCTCGGGTATCTGGCGTAGGACTTGGATTGTACTGTTCATGTAGCAGGTGTTGCCTAGATTCTCGAATGCGTCAACGATACAGCTATGCAGACATTGCACAGGAACGTACCCAAATTCTGTAAACCGACGGGTAGCTTGAACTGCCTCAGGCGATCCTCATTAGTTATCTTGACAAAGTGCGGGACTGAGCGGACTCTACTCACGGCCTGAGCGAGCTCGTCTTCGTCCATATCCTCAATGAACTTGGTGACCATGACGGGAGCTTTCGGTATCTCGCCTGCTGTACCAATGAGCTATGAAAGTTCCACATGTCAAGATAACTTTCTTGGTTGCCGCACGGCGAGCTTACAGTGATTTGCTGGCCCTGTACGTCATGCGAGTTGGAGTATCGTGACAGTCGGTATTGCTCAGCACGAGATGAGCATGCCTTTTAGGGGACGCGTCGCACCTCGTTGATCCCCAACTTCTTCAAGTCCATGCCATCTTTGAGCTGACCTTTGATGAGGACCTTCTGCTGGGGCGGCGCTACGCCAGTCACGTCTACGGTGGCATGTTAGCCACGCAAGCGATTGCTACAAGAGAACCGGTCGAACGCACTGTACAGCTTAGTATGACATAGGACAGATATCAGTACATGTCATGACATCACGCAATGCATACACCTCAAGCCGGCCTACCTCTTCTCGAAACTCAGGCACTGTCTTGCTCGTGTCGAGGCTCAATGGATACGATATGCCTGCATGCTTGATGGTGACGGGAATGACAGTGGCCATGACGGCTCTCTGACTGTGACGCGCTCTTGAACCGCTTAGCTGAGCTGCGAGTGAGCAGAAGCAAGCCAAGTGAGGCGTCGTCAGTTGTCGAGGTTTCGATGTGCCACAGAGGGAGGTGATCGAGAGAAAGCAGGATACATGGACAGCTGGAACGCTGTGCTCAAGCGTGCTGCCGCTTGGTCACTTGCCCGCAGCTCGATACTGGTGCTCTGGGACTCCAAAGATGTTCTGGGCGCCATTTACGGCTAACTAGGCTGCTGCTGGATTTAGGTGGCAACAACTATGTGCACAACAACACCTGAAATACGACTGCATGAAGACAGATTAATAGTATCATTCTATACTTCTGATCTCTTTGCGTCCATTAGGGAAAGAGTACGGGGGTAAGCTGTTACTTCTCGCATGCGTGTGAGAGTTGTGTGACAGTCGTCATCGGAAGGCATTGAAGCGTGAGGCACTGGCGGTAGATTCCCAGCTCGGGTTCATAAGGATACATGCTTGCCAGCTCCTTGAATGACATGACTTGCTGAATTGTTGTCGCGATTGTTCGATACTTGTGCACATTGATGAGCGGCCGGAGGGGTAGACCCTCTGGTAGTGGATCCAGGTCGGCGAAAGCCTGAGGGTCTGCATACGCTGGCAAAAGAAGCGTCTCGGTGTCAATGACCGCAGGTGCACGCGGTGACGAAGGGTCGAGATATGTAGGCAGCTCGCTGGAGACAGCCAGGTCCCGAAGAACAAGTCCTGCCAAACATTCGCATTAGCGGCTGGCACAGCTCCACCCTCTGAAGAAGTGAAACACACCGAAGAAGGGCAACGCTCCCGGCACGCCAGGAAGCGTCATGTCGAGCTCGCGGCTCTCTTGACCTGGCGGACCCCACTGCGATGCAAGCGTTTCCGTGGCTTCTCGCAGCAATCGGAAGTCGCGTAAGGGTGACGTGAAGAACTTAAGCTGGCTGAAAAGCCTCATCTCAAAGGCCGGAACTCTGCTCCATGTCTTCGCGAGGCGCTCTACAGGAGTAAGCTGGAGTGCGTGTATGAGCACAGTAACAGTCTGGAAGTTGTACATCTGGTACGATTTCTGCCAGACGTCGAATGATATGTATTAGCATCTGCGTGTCTGCTGCCTGCATGTCGTATGTACGAGCTTACAAAAGCGAGCTTGATGACTTTTCCAATGATCAGCGCGCGTTCTGCTATCTGAGTAGAGAGGACAACTAGTGGGTGACCTAAATCAGTCTTTGGGAGAACGTATTCTACACAGAATTGACTCACTCTCAGAAGCCACCCATTTGCACATCAGATTGAAGCGCTGCACAATGGTCTGCGCATCGCCGATTTTCTTGCCAATACTTCCTTCTTCGAAGCCATTGTTGGCCGAATCTTGCACAGCTGCGTTTGTTTTCGCCCGAACTTTCATAAACGAGTTCCAGTCGGTAAAGTCTTCAAGCTCGAAGCGATCCTTCCAGCTGGCGCCGATAAGTTCTTGCCATGTCACTTTTTCCAGCAGGTCTCGCTCAATGATGCAAAAATGTTTCGCCAGAACCTCCGTCTTATAGCTCAGCAGTACAGACCGATGCGAAGGTCTCCTTGATGGTTTTGGTATTTCAGCTGCCTCTCGGTTCTGTGATTGCAAGATCTTGAGCGAGCCAGGCTTGAGCGAATTCGCGAAGAAGCGACGCATCGAAGATTTCCGTTGTAACGTCTTTGAATTTGTCGGATTGCCGGCAGCATCCGGACTTGTGCCTGGAACTTGCAATGAAGCGACAGGCAGTGAGTCTAACGCAAAATCGCGAGGGGTAGAGTCTTCCGACGCAAGTGATACAGCAGGTGTTGCTCCAAGCTGCTCTGGACCAGGCTGCGATGCGTGGTGTTCGACGGGCTGCGTCTCAGACTGAGCTGCCGACGCAACCGGGACCTCCACTTCTTCGTCGCTACCTTCATACTGATAGCCGCCATTGAGTCTGGCCTCCTCCGAACGCTTGAGGTATTGTTCCACTTTCCTGGCTTTGTTCCTCTGCTGATCCTGGTCGATCTGGCCTTCCAGCCGTCGAAGGGCCGCTTCCACGCCTCCAGCCTCTTCTTCGCTATCGCTGTCCACAGGCAGGACAAAGTATGGCACCATGCCCTGATCTACAATGGCAACATCGTCATGGGCAAATCTAGCATTGTCCGCATCGTATGTCGCAACAGAGGGTATTCGTACCGATCTCATTGCGCACGAGGGAGTCCGCCTGGTGCCGTACGACGAAATAGTATCAATAGAATGGCGCTGCTTGAGGTGTGGGTGGTGGAAGGGTTGGCCAGTTCGAAGGTCGCGAGCTGCCGGCAGTCTTCGCAAGGTACGCTTAGGAGCAGCATATTGACCGTTCATTGACTCATCTCCAGAAGAGTCGTAGTCATCAAGCTGTATTCCGGGGCCCGAAATGTCAGCTGCCGGTGCTAGCGCTCCAATCGATAGACCTGAGTATGTTTGGCCAAGCTCAGATGGAAGGGCCCCAGGCGGACTGGAAGTGCTTCGAGTCGACAGACGTCGCATGGTTCCTGTACTTGAGGCGTGGCGCAATTGCAGCTGGCCCTGCGCCGAGAGGTCTTCGCCTGTAGACAGACCGTGTATACCCAGGCCATTCTGACCGATTTGATCATAGCCGAGGCTGGGAGAAAGCGACTTAAGGAAGGTGGCTCCTCGCGGCTGCCCAAACTCGGAGACAGGTCCGTGATTTCCAGCTGGTTCGACAAGATTATGACGGTAAGGTGAATGTTCGCCGCGCTTGTTTGCCATACGACGCCATTTGCTGAAGGATCCCACGGTCGAAGTGAGCAGTTTCGAGAAACGATTGCTGTCTCCTATCATTGGCATGCTATGCATCATTTGAGGCGACCGTTCCAAGGATCCTATCTGTGGTGACCGCGACTTCCTTGCAGTCGAGGGAGAGTAGTGGCGAGGGCGCGGTGGCGAGATTGGAATCGTCTGAGGGAAGCGCGGTGCTTCGTCCGAGTCAGAAGCGTGCGCATGTATGTCGATCTCAAGATCAACGTCATCTTCCGAAGAGGACGTGCGGACATCTGAACGTGTGGGGTGCGAGAAGACAGCAGGGTCGGGACCTGACCCCAGGCTGGCCCCCGTTGCCGTGATACCAGCCGCTTTTCGCTCGTTGGGAAGCGACATCAGCATTTCTGGCGGCTCCTCCCGGATAGAATGCAATGAGGACGTCGAAGCTGCACTGTCGGCGCGAGACCGTCCTGCTGAGCGCTTCCGTCTGCCAAAGCTTTGTGGCGAGCCAGCAATCAAGTCATTCGCGTCTGCAGCCTCTTCCACACCGATGGTGGAGTACGCGACTTTCAGGCGCTTAACGACCTTCTTCAGAGACTTTATAAGTCGGAGATCAGTTGACGTAGCTCGCAGCCGCTCGTCCTTTCCCATTCGGTTGAGCCAGCCTGTAAGTTCCAAGCGAAGTTCGCGATTCGGTACGAAGTCCTCATGGAAGTAATTGAGTAGCCAATGGCGGATGACGACGTATGTGCGGACGCGCACAATTCTCTTGCCGGCTACATCTTCAGCTGTGTGTCCTGGCTGGAGAGCCCATTCGAAGCGTGTCATCAGAAGCTTGCAGAGCGCTAGAGAAGAAAGGAAAGCACGGTAGGTCAAGAAGAAATCGGTCATGAGGTCGCCTTCTATCCTGCTCGTCATGTCCGCGACCCATCGATCAACGGTAGCTGCCATGAGCACCTTTTTGGTTGGCGCAGAGGTAGCCAAAGGCGATGTCGCTGACGATGGAGGCGTAGAGTGGACAGGCGAGCCATCGGAAAGTGTGCTGTGTCGTTGTCCTGCACTTCCCCTCTTGCTGCTGTTCACACTTGTTGCACTGGAGCTTGTCAGACTAGGCGGTCTGTTCGAATTGCCAGATGATGAAGACATCGTTGACAGTTTTTGCGCTTGTCGCAGCTGAGGCATTATCCGCAAGCCCCAGATGACGAGGCGCGGATCATCGCCCGGCACAGTGGTGACAGTGATGTCGTGCGCGCGGTCACCGGTCGAAGTTCCAGAATTTGTCGAGTGCATGGACGGTGTCAATGAGACCAAGGACGCATTGCTTAGACCACGCTAGAATTGCAATTGCGTTTTCAGCACAGCGGCCTGAGGTCTGCACTCAAGAGAGCTGACTTACGTGGTGCTGCCGCCAGTCAGCAACCGATGGCTTCAGAGTGTCACTGCCCACGTCCTGCTGTATAGTATCGAAAATCCGGGTGTCCAGCGTCCAATCCACCTGCTGTGCTGGCGAACCTATTGGGGTTCGTGGACTGTCGTTCTTTGCTGCCTTTGTCGACCCGTCCATTCGGTTTTGCGCATTGGCAGTGCGTATGGTCTCACTGCTACTGACCTCGCGGAGGGATCGTGGTAACGCTGGTCTGACTGCCTGGTCCGGCGATGCAGCATCCTCAGGCTCTTCCGTAGACGGACAGACCTGAATGTACAGCTGCTGCATGCTCTTGCGCCGGCGCAAGCGGGGTGACGAAGGTAGTCTGACTCCTTGTCCAAATGGCGAGACTGTCGGTCTTTGGCTGCCTTCTGCGGGTACGTAGGACGAGCCCGGCTGCGATGTCGCAACGGAAATACTGGAGATATCTGGAAAGCGCTCATTGACAGGCGTCCGCATCTCTGGAGCCAGCTCGGCTGCAGAGAGAAGTCCCGCTGATGCAATATTATGCATGTCGCGATTTGGAGCCGCTGCATTGGGGCCGCCTTCCGCGCTCTCTTGACGTAGTGCTGCAGTGGGGCTGGCTTGGACAATACTCGTGGACGGCTGCTGGGGTGAGCCGTTCCTACTCGCTGGTGGTGTGTAATAGCTCCAACCCAGCAACTTGCCGAAGACATCGTTGTCTCGGTGGGCACGAAGGTTTGGTATGCTGACGGCAGTATGTATCGTAGTAGTGCGGGCTCTGACATCTCTGGCGTTATTGGGAAGAAGGTAGTGGCTTTGCTCAAAGGGAATAGCGAGCAGGGCTTTCTCTGCCGAATCAGCATGTCCTGCAGGTCGATAGTAGCCGTCTTGGTCGCGATGTATCGCACTTAGCGCGCCATTGTTGGGATTTGAGCGTAGATTTGGGATTGAGCGCGTAAGGCGAATGGAGGGGATTGCTGCACGAGTTGATTTGGCGGGGCTGATAGCCTTTCCTTCGGCGCCCTTTCGCAGGGACGCAGTGGCAGGTCTTGATCGTGGCCTGACGGATGCACAGTTCACGGATGCGAGGCCAAGTGGGCACGTGAGCACGAGCAATCCGCGAAGAAGACGTCCAGACGCGACGAGGCTCACCTGATTCTGTATACTTTCTTGCCGTTCTCTGCTCTTGCAACGACAACATAGTCTCGGTCCTGCGACTGCCTGCCTTTGCCCTTGCCATTGCTGCTCTCCTGCGCTTGGATATCGTTCCAGTACTGTGCAAGCGCATGTGCAGCCTGTGCAGAGGTTGTCTCGACGAAGCTGCCATCGTCAATGTTATTCTCTGCATGCGCGCTTGTGCTTGTTCCTGCACTTAAGGCACTGTGTCCAGCGTGTTGCGACGGACTAGCAAGACCGCTGCCAGAGGCCATCGTGGCAACGGTCTGCAATGGCGGCGCAGACGGTCGCGGGGTCGTGCTGCCTTTGCCAAATGGCATGCGCCATGTTCTAGTCGATGTAGATGGCTCTGGTAGATGCTGCGAGGCCATTGGTAGACCCTCGCGGGTCACGGCGCTGCGTTTCCTCCTCTGATTACCCAGAGGTTTGGTCGCGTTCGCAGCAAACGGTTCCCCCACAGCTTCAGGATCGTCAGAGTCGTGCACGGATGTGTACGCTGTTGATGGCGATGATGCGCGGTGCGAGTCGGTGTCGTTGTCCGGCTCTGTCGACGGGGCCCGCAGCGACGGTGATTGTTGTGCAGATGCCGCTAGGCGGGCAGTATTGGTACTCATGGACGCGTTTCTTGATGCAGCAAGTGCTGACGTCCAAGAGAGAAGAAGAGCGAGCTCATCAGGCGTCGCGAGGGCTGCTGGCCTGCCTGCGCTCGTGTGTGCACAGCGTCATTGTAGCGTCAGGACCGCGTAGGGACGGACGAGAAGAGTGCAGGTTTCTTTTGTCTCAAGTGTCGATACAGCAAGGCTTGGGGGAGATGTCTCTCACATGCTCAGAGGACACGTCTACGCCGGCTACACACGCTGCAACAACCTCAGGCTGGCGTTTCAGCTCGCTGGGAATGATTGTCGACCTTGTTCTCCGATCACGCATTCACTGCATGAGCAACACGGCAACCCAACGAAGACCTGCACGCGCTATTCACAGCCTAGAAGTCTGCTTCTGGATGTTCTCGTCCTCCTCCGCTGCCACGAAGGGCTCCTTCCAACGCTCTGCGTGACATTTGATCTGTGCTTCAGTTCCGGGCAGGATAGAAACGCTGCAAATTGCCAAGGGTGAGAGTCAGCTGCTGTTAAGGACACCGTTCGCATTGCGGCTACTCACAAGAATCTCGGTTCTTGAGACTGGCTGAC
This sequence comes from Cystobasidiaceae sp. HBUAS51001, assembly GCA_003351005.1. Classification (NCBI taxonomy): domain Eukaryota; kingdom Fungi; phylum Basidiomycota; class Cystobasidiomycetes; order Cystobasidiales; family Cystobasidiaceae; species Cystobasidiaceae sp. HBUAS51001. The sequence goes on along the minus strand of KZ857212.1, from coordinate 181,719 downwards.
GTCGGGCTCAGAGTGAATACCAGCTTGATACTTGTCGCCAACGATCCACCTTGCGCATTCACCAGGCTTTGGCGAGACTATGGGGATCTGCAGCTTTGCCAGCTCTTCGGCAGCCCATGCTCTTAGACCGGGATCCATTGAATCTTTCAAGCCCTCGGCTCGCAGCTTCTCGAACATCACTGTGCCGACTATGTGATGTGCCTCTTTCGCAGCATCTGCACTGACTCTGCTGGTATCCCAGAAAAGAGTGGGCGCTCCAGTCAGGACAGTGCCGACCTTGAAGGCCGGTCTGCCCTCGACATCGAGTCGTCTATCCCAGTACGATCCATCGTGATGTGGTCGCGGTACCTTCCATGCCTCAGACGGCTTCTCAACACGTAGAGACAGCCAAGCCGAGTTCTGATCCGGCAGCAGGTAATGCTGCACTGCGTAGTCGAAGAAAAAGAGGAGAGCACTCTTGACGTTCCCCTGTACGCCATGCTCTGGTGCCCAGTCTAGCGCTGCCTTCTTCATGTGCTCTGCACCGGCTCCGATGTGGCCAAACCAGCTGAGAGCTGAGGAGTCTTGTCCGTTAGCAACCGTCAAGGTCACGGGCTCGTCAGTGTATCTGACAATCTCGACGCTGTCCATGGCTGTTGAATTGGCTGAGATGGCAGGAAGCAAAGAGACGAAAGCGATCAAGTCTCGAGTCGTAGTCTGCCCAAGCGCGCAACATTGTACGATTGTCTGACAAGTTGGGCCTGTTCGTCAGCGGGATTGCTCCGGCGAGGTTATTGGCTGTAGGGACAGGAAAGAAGGGATCTAGAAAGAGACTGTATACATCAAGATGACCTGCATCCAGAATCTATTTTCAGGCGTTCAGCAAACGTCTTTCTTGTACTCTGGCAGCCATCCTCCGGTAGGCACTCCAAAGCCATACGGCACCTCGCCACCGCCAAATAGCGCCTGAAGAGGTACGCGTATAGCAATGTCCGCCGTACCTCTGAAATTCTTGACATAGCGGACCTGCCACTCTGATTCAGGGTTTGGGAAGCTTTTAAGAAGCCGCTTGATGTGCTGCACGCCCGTGTGTCGATAGAAGTAGTAAGGCCCCCACGCTAGGCTGAAGATGCCAATGATGATGCCAAACGTGGCTATCGACGCCAGTGTGTAGTCTCCAGATCTATGGGGAAGAAACGTGAATTGAGCGGGTTTTCTACAAGTAGTCATGTTGTGCCAACGGACCTGATGTAAACGGGCTGGTTTGTAGCTTCGGCAAGGTCGATAGCATCGTAATTGTGTTGCAGAATGGCGTTCCTAGCCATGACCACAGCAGGCCAGGGCTGCGGTACACAAGGATGATATCAGAGATGACCGTACTTCAATCTGAGAGTCCACCCTTACAGCTACAAGCGCGACGATGAATGACGCCGTGAACCATATGCGAACAAGGATGTTCCAGTAGTACTTCTCGAAAAGGCCTTTGAGCTGGGAGCAGCGATCTTCAAACTCGCCGGTGCTGATCTGTGAGAGACAGAGCATGCGTGAGCACCAGTTGTTCTTACGTAGTCACAGGGCGAGAGTGACGTACCACGTTAGCCAGCTCGACAGGTCTAGCAGGAATAACGATCTTTCGGCCAAGCTCGATGCTGACTTGTCGATGGCCAGCTGCGACAGCCAGTGCGTAGACAGGCGGGCCAAGTTCCTGCACAGCAACAATCTGTTGGGACTGCATGCGCTCCGTCTGGCCGAGTCGTTCACGGAAATAATGTAAGATCGCCATCTGCTTGCCTTGCTTGCTTTGCTTGAGGTTGTAGACTGGATCCGGCCAGCGGTATGTATGGTCGACAAGCGTTGTTAAAGTGCCTGCACCTTGCGCAGTTCAAGGGATCGTGAGCTACAGGGTTGAAAGTGGCAGAGACAGTCTTCAAGGTTCGAGTGTCGCCGGGCCAGCCAGCGAAAGTGAGAGGTCAGACAGACAAAGCAGGTGTTGTACAGGTCAAGAGGGCAAGAGGTCCTGTCCTGCATCAAACAACTTGCGACTGATCTGTGAACTTGGCTGCTGCGGTCGTCAAGCTGCAACGATGCTTTCGGAGGCTAGCGTCTTGTTCAATGCTTCGATGGACGCTGTTGAGAGACGTGAGAAGGCGAGCGTTAAAGTGTTGGTGTACACCATGAGCCGTCAATGTGAGCCAGCATAGTGTGCCAGCAATGCCCAGCATGGAGCAGGGGCGAAGAGTGATAGCACAAAGTCCGCGACAGGATGCTCGATCGCATTTCATCACGTCGAAAGAGTCGCTCAGACTGGAGCACCCAAGGGGTTGCGTAACATGCAAGCGCGTCTCTCATATCGCTCAGGGAAACAAAAGCAGGACATAATTCTATAAGTCTACAGTTAGCATTACCAGAATGGATACAGAAAGCCAGCCCGCCAAGCATTATTGAGACCGTAAAAGTATGAACAACAAGCAGATAAGACGTCTAGATGGGGATGAATGTCGCACTGAGCAGTGCTGCTGCCGATAAAGTGGACGAAGAAGAAGAATGAGACTGAGATAACGAGGTGGACCTTGCTTGTGCGACAGAATGAGGAGGACGAGCGGCGGCGGACTTAGGAAGCGATGAACGGGGCTTCCACCAGTCGCGTTTGCTGTTGCTGCGTGCTCGTAACAGTGAGAGTCCCTAGCGATTGTTTGCGAGCACGCTCGATTTGCTGTGGTGGGGGATTAGGCATGAGAGCGTCGAGAATGTCACGCAGCGTGCGGGTGTCATAGGCGTGAGCTGCTAGACGATGACGCAGCACCCCTTGCTCGTCTCTCCATTATGTTTTTCGCTGCTCGAGAGTCCGTTGCTGCCATTCGAAAGCATGCCCATGCCCGACTTTCGTCTATCGCTCTTCTCGCCTGATCCGCCTAGCCCTGCGGCTCCGGCTGTGCCATTGCTGAGCGTTCCACCGTTGCTAGCGCTGGTTGCGCCTGTTCGCATCAACATAGCTTGCCGTGTCGCTGCTTCGAAAATGTCGTCGACCCCTTCGTTACGTAGTGCGGAGCATTCCTTGTAGAAGCGTGCGCCGATCTCGCGTGCTGTCGCTTCGCCCTGTGTTTGTTCCAAGAAGAGCGAGATCATGACGAGTGAGCAAGTCAGCCATGTTATTTGATCATCGCACACTATACAACGCCGCGCCACGTCAATTGCGGTTACTCACCTGCTTGAACGAAACAAATCGCCTCTCGTCCTCGGCAGAGCCATCGTTCCGCGTCTCTGCATCGTCTCTCAAGTCCTTTTTGCATCCCACGAGCATGACAGGAATGTTTTGACCACATATTGAGCGGACCTCTTCTATCCATTTCGAGAGAACATTGTCCAGACTGTCGGGCGTGTCGATTGAGAATGCAATGAGGATGATGTGCGCTTTTGAGTATGACAGTGGGCGCAGGCGCTATGAGAAAGTTTGACCCATACGAAGGGATGAAGTGCAATTATCAGCTCCTGGGTGATTATCGCTGCATGTGACGCCGGCAGGCTCGAGGAAACGAATGTGGCGACGACTCACCTCGTACTCCTCTTGCCCTGCTGTATCCCATAGAGCGAGCTGGACTGGCTTGCCGTCCAGTCTGTAGATGAGACGTGTGCACACAAGGTTGCGAAATTTCGAATCAGCTAAAATTAATCCTCGTGCAGAATACACATGATCCGAATGCCAATGTCAAGGGTCCTGGTCGGACTTACCGGATTTCCGCAACATAGTTGTCAAAGATTGTTGGGTTGTATTCTCTGCGGAGGGTGCAGCAGATGCATGAGTGGATTGTTCAACGTGCGATAGAGAATGCTCAGCTAGAAGGAGGTGCTGTGGGCATGGGTGAACGAGTCGAGCAATGATGCTCATGCTGTGATCGCCTCGTTGCTTGGCCTTGATTTGGACTTGCGCGGGAGACTGCGTTCGCAGGAAGGGGAAGACAGCGGATGATGCTCACTTTGGGAACTCGCCCATCGCAAAGACAGAGAGAAGGGACGTCTTGCCGGATGCGCCATCGCCTGGAGTGGAATAACGAGTGGCCGTGAATTGCGTTGGACAGCGAGCGGGCGCGGGCATCAAATGGATGTCAGCATTGATATAATGCCGGCAGGCGCGGACGAGGTGCAGTCTGACCATGCACTCACCGACGATAACTAGCTTTCTACGTATCTGCAAGGCGCAGAGCGGGCGACTGGTTCAGCATTGTTGCGCGCAGCAGCCATGTCGGTAATCGTGCGTCACTCACCGCCTGAGGAGCCATGGCTGGAGGTGCGTCTAAATGTCTGCAGGCGCAGTAGACGATGAGGTCGAGGGTGAAGCGTCTATCCGGTGCGAGTGTGCGTGCAGACTGCTGCCGCCTTGCGATGCGCTGTCGAATATGTGCGCACGAGAGAGACCTGCAACCTGAAGGTGTGCGCCGAGCAATTCAATGTGGTGGCCACAAATTGCCTCTTGAACGTCGAACGAGCAGCAGCAACCCGGATGGCCAAACCTAAGCTGGAGAGAAGTGTACGTGCGAGTCAGACTGCCAGCGTTGTCTTATCGCACTTGGTGGCTCCGGGTCGAACGATGTGGCGAAAGAGCTGCAGGGCTCCCTCGCTCAGAGGTCCGCGCTTCTTGGACAGCTACAGTACCACTCTTCGTCGTCGATGACCAAGGGACAGACGAGCGTTGGCTGAGACTTGTGACGAGCAAGAGGTGCGACAGAGCACGATCTCCCTGGGGCAGCCCGCTGTGTTCGACAATGTTAGACGCGCAGCTTGGCATGGCAGGGTTCACCAACGTCCCACAACAAGATCGAGGCTTGCGGGCCATTCTGAACGGGCCACTCAGTGAACGAGCTGGAACCGCACAGTCAGCTCAGTAGAAGCCACCTACATCGCAGAGTATCTCGCTGCTCATGTCGCCCGAGGCTCGCCTGCACAATGTGCTTCGCAGCCTGGCAAGCACGCAGCAGCAGCAGTTCGCAATTTTCAAGCGCAAGCAAGGCTCTTCTCGTCGAGCCCAGGCTAGCTGGCGGTGTCTCACGTTGAGCGCATGCATATCTCTACCGCTGCTCATCCGACAACGGGTCCCTTGCGCAATTGAAAATGACCCGTTCGGCGTTCTGGACCGGTACCTCCAATTGAAGGGCGCCTGATATATGACTCCATCTCTCACTGACACCCAGACTTCCATCAATCACAGAGGACCACTCTCTCGGGCTGTTTCTCCTCCAGACAACACTCTCGTTGAAGACTATCAGGCACCCCGCGTGGCATTGCCCAGCCATCACGGCCGACAATGCTCGACAAGCGCGCCAGTAGCATTCCAGCTCCCCGACTCGTCAAGCTCGACTTTCAGATCCTACAAGCTCTCTACGTAGATCATGCAACTCAAGAGCCACAGGTGATGTGTCTCAGGTCCCATAAAGCTCACCTGCTGCCCAAGCTCCAACCATCACAGCATATTCAAGTCCCGCTCAGCCTATTGCTCGCCCGCGACGCCCAAGCCAAAGCCACCCTCGATAAAGCTAGTGCCAGCTCACGCTTGCCAGATCTGCGTGTCCGAGTCGCGATGGACAATCGTGGTTCCATACTGGCAGCAACGCTGATGCCACTCAGTGCACTACCGGACATTGATCCGACCACGACAGCCAAGAGATCGGCGATACGCTCTGCACTCGATTCCGGAACCCTCAAGGCCGATAAAAGCGCGTGTAGCAAGGGCGATGTGGAGAGGGGTGGACCTCGTGTACCGCCCACGACTCCATTGGTGCGTAAAAGCCCTCCTCAAGCTTCAAAGGACAGGGTCAAAGTCAGGCGAATCAACACAAACTTCGAAAAGTCCGGACCCCTCTCTCCAGCTCTCTTCAACCCTCTGTCGCAAGCCTTCAAGTACGCTAACCCAACTTCTAGACGAACGAGCGCACAAAGCTACATCAAGAGCCCACTGGCAAAAGCTCAGCTCTCGGCAAACTATAACGACACAGGCGAGAACAGCAAGCTCTTGGCTGATATTGCGTTACTTATGGCCTCGGACGAGCAAATTGGCGCATCGAGCGCTGAGGATTCTGACGAAGAGGTCTTGATGCTCTGATTTTCGCCACCGACGGTCCTCCAGGCTGGCCATTCGGGACAGTTCCCTTCTGCAAGCTCCGAGGCACTCTTCCGGGCGAGCCTCCTCGCCGCAACCAACTTGTCGATACCCTGGCCTAATCGACACTACTTGACTCCCTATGCCTCACATACCACGATACGCTCACTCGAAATCAATAAACAACCACAAGAAACAATACTCTCGTATTCACACCATGGCATTAGTGAAATACACTTCTGGTGCCCTAATCAGAAGCGCTCAGGCTCCTGTGTTATACCCACGACTAGCTAGCCAGAACATCGCTCGGCCAGCCCTGCGCAAAGTCTACAAGATATCTGAATGGAGCGACGCTGCACCTGGACAAATTGGCCTGCGCCGTAACGGACCCTCCGATGTCGCCATCCCGACTGCTTGGCTTGGCTCGCATGCCCTCTATAGAATAGAAATGGTCCGTACACTCGGCAATCTTGGCAAGCTCAATGTTGCCGTCACTGCCAATGTGGATGGCGAGCCGGTTGGCGCTCAACTCCTGCAGCACCCAGCGCCAGAAGTAAAGGTACTCCACGTGCGAGCTCTGGAGTTCCATCCTCATCGAAAGACCGACGGCGAGCGAGTTGTCATTGTTGTTGGCGCCCCGGAGGGCGTCCAATTCGCTCTACATCGTTTCACCTTTGCCCAGCTGGTCAACAAGAACACCGCAGCACTGTCGAGTCTGCAATCTGCACTCCGCAAAGGCCACCCTAGCGACTTTCGAGTGCTCGTCGTCATGCATGCCGGCTCTAAAGCTACGGAACCAACCCTCCTTCATGCTCAACAAGCTGTGCCTGCTCTTGCGGCAGTCGCTCCTCTTGATCCGACGGATGTACACAAGCTGCGAGATACTCTCGCTGCAGTGCAGGACAAGACCATGCCCCGAGATAAGGACGACATTGGCAACGGCATCGTCGGCAGATACATGCCTACACGCGTTTGGCCGCCGCCGCTTCGCCCTAGCGTCCTGGACCGGGTCTATAGACTTTCTACCTCTTCAGCTTTCGCTCACGCTTTATGACTTGATGCCATTTGTTTCATAACCCGCTCACTTAGACACATCATTACAAATTATCATTAGCGACCCATTTCATCTCTTCTGTAATGCAATCACTGACATTACTCTGAGGCCGCAGAGGTTGTAAGGCAGCCTGAAACGGCGCGGCGGATGCCTGACCCAGCTTGCTTGAGGGAAGGCTCTTTAGGGTACAGTGGATACACTGAGGTCTGCCTCGGTGACTGAAGCATGCAGGCTAGCGACAGTCATGCTTTTGTAGACTCGTCAGACGCAAAGCTCGCGCTTGCAGCAGTGCTCCAAAAGCTCACGTGGGCGGTGCAATTGCAGGACGATGGACGGATGCACCACAAAGACTCTTGGTCTGCCTTGGCTCTCGACCTATTGCGCAAGTTGAAGACCCGCGTGCCTCGACCCAAGACTGCTCCATTCCATCGAGGCAAAAATGGCTAATCCCATCCCTACTGCATCTCGACTTCATCCCAATATACAGCAGCTGCTCAGCACATCGAGCCAAAGCCGGTTGCCCAAGGCCAAGTTCTATCAGGCCAAGGCTCTTGGACTTGTGAACACATCGCAGCTCCCTTGTCCTGAAAGTCATGTTTTCCAAGTCGAAGTAGGCGCTAATCGGGTCGTTTCGATTCCCTGGAATCACTTGGCCAATAAAGCTGGTGCAAAGAAGACCTTTCAAACTGCCCTAGGTCGACACCTTACCGATGAATTGGGCATGTATGTCCAGCTGGACAAGCTAGGCGCGGCGTACAAGGCCCAGCTCGTTGCAAAGCCCGAATCGAAGCTATTGGGCATTCTGAAAGGTCAGCTCGGAGCGGCTGGTCCAGCGGGGCGAGCCATACGAAAATATCATGCTACAAATCCGCCCAACTGGTCCGGGTCATCTAGCCAGCCTGTGGGGAAGTAGCCTCGAGTGCTGGCTCGTCCTCGTGAATGGGTCGATTAATCTGCACTTCAGTATCAGCTGAATGGTACAGTATGTGTCGCTGCCCCGCTCATTTCGAGGCAGCGTGGGCGCGCTTGAGACCGCATGATCCTCTGAAGTCTCGGCATTTCATTGTCCTGCTAGAATATGTCTTCTGTCTTTTCAATTTCTACGACTTCAGTTTACTTCTGCAATTCGAAACCCTGAGTTCTGCAATCCTAGTTGAAAGTGGTTGGCGCATGTCGTCCTCTGCCTCCTTTGAGACACTTCATATATAAATGGCCAAGGCGAGTCTTTAGCCTATCAGTCAGAGTGACGGAGCAAGCGAGAGAAATGGCATTTTGGCCGGACAAATGCTGCCAGTTTGCCACCAGCGGCCGCGCCGAACCGCCGGTCGGCTCCACATAGACATCTCTCTTCTGCTCCTTCCACGTATCACAAAGTGCCAGCGATGTCCTCAAGGGTGCCTGCTCTCGCCTCGCGCTGCCTGCAGTCGCTCTGTGCCTCGCCTGCTGCGGCCAGCAGGCGGTCCACCCACGTCGCGGCCGCTTTCAATGCCAATCGAGCTGGCCTGCCGCAACACCGGCGTGTGCTGACGGGTCCAGCAAGGGCCAGAGAAGCGGCACACAATGCACTTCAAGCACGAGGCATTTCCAGTACGCCCAAAAGAGCCGCCAAAGAGCTTCCAGCGCGCTCGGAAAAGTACAAGAAGCTCACCAAGGAAGACATCGCTGCATTCAAAGAGATCACGTCTGGCGTGATGAGCACAGTAGAGGGTGCGAGCAACACTAGCATTGATGAGCTGGTGCCCTTCAACGAAGACTGGATGTATGTCCACTCTTGTGCTAGTGGGATTGCACAGCTGAAGTATGAGGGAATGTCGTTTCACAGGGGCAAATACGCGGGCGAGACCAAGGTCGTCTTGAAACCCAAGACTACAGAAGAGGTCAGCAAGCTGGTCGCATACTGCTACAAGGAGAACATCGCAATCACACCGCAAGGCGGAAATACTGGCCTCGTGGGCGGCAGCGTGCCGGTTTATGACGAGGTGGTTCTGACCTTGGTGAGCCGCAAAACCACGGGCATTTGGTCGGCTGGTAGCTGACACGTCGTTGAATCTGCAGGGAGGCTTGAATCAAATTCGGGAATTTGACGAGGTCAGCGGCGTGCTCAAGTGCGATGCAGGCTGCATTCTGGAAACACTGGACCACTACTGCGCAGAGCGCGGATATATCATGCCCCTGGACTTGGGCGCCAAGGGTTCTTGCCAGATCGGAGGAAACGTCGCAACAAATGCAGGCGGCTTGCGCCTTGTGCGGTATGGCTCTCTGCACGGGTCAGTACTCGGTCTGGAGGTAGTCTTGCCAGACGAAAAGGGTACCATCGTTCGGCAAGGCATGTCTGGCTTGCGCAAGGACAACACCGGCTACGACCTAAAGCAGCTTTTCATCGGAGCCGAAGGTACGCTGGGCCTCATAACAGGACTCTGCATTCATACGCCAAAACGGTCAACAGCGAAGAACGTCGCAGTGCTCAAAGTGCCAAGCTTTAATCGCGTACAAGACGTCTTTGTCGCTACTCGCACAAAGCTGGGCGAGATTCTGTCCGCGTTCGAGTTCTTTGACCAAGAAGCGTACAACCTTGTCCTGCATCACACCGGTCAGAAGGCACCGCTTGAGGCGAGTGGGGGCGAGCCAGGCTTCTACGTGCTCATCGAAACGAGCGGGAGCAACAAGGACCACGACGACGAGAAGCTATCCCAGCTCATGGAAGAGATGATGGAGAACGAGATCGTCGAGGATGGTGTGCTGGCACAAGACGAGACGCAGATCAACGACCTATGGAGCTTGCGGGAGTCTATTCCCGAGGCGTGTGGCAAAGCTGGCAAGACTTACAAGTACTACCTGTCGATCCCGGTGTCCAAGATGTACAATATCATTACCGATATTCGGGCGCGATTTGCTGAGAAGGGATTGGATAAGGAGGATATTGTCAAACTAACAGTCGGTTATGGCCATGTGGGAGATTCGAACATTCACGTCAACATCATTGCAAGTCAGTGGGACAAGCGCATAGAGGAGGCACTCGAGCCTTGGATCTACCAATGGGTTGGTGAGTACTGGTCTAACTCGAAGTCACTATGAAGAATACCAGCTCAGATTTTCACAATGCTGTTTCACGTCAACAGCGGATCACAATGGTTCAATATCCGCTGAGCATGGTCTTGGGGTTATGAAAGCGCCCTACATTGGCTACTCGCAGCCAACAGAAGCTATTGATCAGATGAAGAAGATCAAGCAGCTCTTTGACCCAAAGGGGATCATGGTCAGTTTGTTATTCAATGCTGGTGGTGGAGGAAGCGAGCTGATGCCCCGGCTTCCCCGCACGCACAGAACCCTTACAAGTACTTCCTTGCATGAGCTAAATAGATTGACCTGCGTCATGTACCGTAGACTTGAGTGTACCGCTTGCGTAGTACGGCGGCCTGTATTCAGGAGGATCAGAGTGTTGCATGGAGCACATCAAATTTGTCATCAACGACCTTGCCTTTTGCAGTGCCGAGCGCGGCACGCGACATCCGTCAAAGAACGGATGTCGCCTCTGCTTCAATTCGACTTCTCCCGAGACCTTAGAGAACTGCAGAGCGCACTTGCGCCTAGCTACCAGTCCCTATACGCCGGCCAGCAGATACTTCCAGCTATCTGACGACATGAGCTCCATCAACGTCAGCTGTGGCAAAGCCGTTCCTTTCGAGGTGCCAGACTATGACTTGAAGTCGGTTCAAACGATTGCCAAGGCGACAGACTTGTCTGCATACTACGACAATCTACTCGATGACGCTTTCGACAGAGATGTGGAGGATTTCACATGTATGGTTGTCGATTTCATGGTTTACGCATCAGGCGCGCAGTGCAGCAACTCATGTGTGACGTGCTTTCAAACCAGATGGTGTCTCTCCGAAGATCACAAAGCGCTTGGTAGCAAGACTTGTTGATGGTTTCAGCTGGACTGAATGGCGGGACAAGCTGCAAAATATGGGTGACCATCGCAAGGTCAGCCTTAAGCTTCGCTTCACAGCGAATCTGAACTCTGGCTAAAGCAACTCTCAGGTCACCATCTCTGGCATTCCAGACCAGGGCAGCTTAGATGTGCACTACATCCACAAACGTTCAGACAACCCGAAGGCGATCCCCTTGCTACTGGTGCACGGCTGGCCGGGCTCTGTGCTTGAATTCCACAAGATTGCGCCCATGCTCGCCAAGAATTATCACGTCGTCATGCCGTGAGTCAAATCAAAGCTTGTAACATTTCCTGTATGGGACTCCTTGATGGAAGAGAGTCTGTGCAGGTCTATTCCCGGCTTTGCATTCTCCTCTCCGCCAAAAAAGTCTAATGATGCACCTGGCGGATATCCGTGGGGTAAGCCCTTTTCGTCGTCGAGAGTGAAGTCTGTTGACTCTAAGATGTGTGGTCCAGACTATGAGAAGACTGCCGCCTGCTTCAATGAGATCATGCAGTCGTTGGGCTACAAGAGCTATGTGACACAAGGTGGCGACTGGGGAAGCATGATCACCAGATACATTGCTCAGACTTATCCCGAGAATGTGAAAGCTGTCCGTAAGTACTTGTTGCTCATAAATCTGAACATTGCCCTCCTGATGGCGCTGATCCCAATCCTGCCCATTCTACAGATGTCAACTATTTCTCGGCTTCGACGAGCAAACCAGACAGTGTCTCGGAGTCTGAGTTGAGTGATCTGGAAAAGCGCGGTCTCGAGCGCCTGGCCGGCTTCAGGTTAGTCTCGTTTACTCATCTAGATCGCTCGTTGCTGCTGACTGAATACATGGAAATTAACCTTCCTGTCAGGCGGAAAGGGCAGGCTTATCAGGAGATCCAGGGTGTGAGTCAGCTGCTTGGGCAAGGTGTGCTTGGGGCCTGACCTATTCTTCTCAGACCACGCCATACACGCTCGGTGGCGCGCTTGCTTGCTCGCCTATTGCTGTGATCATCTACATAGCCGAAAAAGTGTTCCGCTGGTCTTCGCCAGACACCCATCCGTCGGACGACGAGGTGCTAGCCAATTGCCTGCTGTACTACTTCACCGGTAGTATCACCTCGAGTTTTTGGCTGTACTACTTCCGGCGCTCTGGAGACAATGAGCAGGCCGAAAAACTTGAATCACGGACTTTCGCCCAGCCAGTCTATTTCGGCTGTGGGCCATATGAGATTTTCTGGGTGCGTTGGAGATGGGCTATCACAATTCTGATCTCAATTGCTCGATATGCTGAGCGTCCCTCATTCTTGTTGCGCTCAGCCTGTCAAGAAAGTGTTCGTGGATCAAATCCCAAAACTGCGCTCGTGGCAAGTGCTGGACAAGGGAGGCCATTTCCTTGCATGGTAAGCTGGTACTTGTTCTTTTGCGGAAGCCCTGAAACTAACGACCGCAAGTAGGGAAGCCCCTGAAACATTGGCCAAAGACATCGATGCGGCCTTCCAAAGTGAGGAAGTGCAAAAGCTGTTCAATTGAGGCGACCTTCTCTCCTCATTCTTAGAACAAATTCAGACATAATAAAGCTTCCAATGACTGCAGCTTGCATTACGCGCCACAGAAAAGTATTGCGACAGACGAAACTTCTATAGCGCCTCTACCCTACTACCCTGTGTATCTATTTGCAACTGCAACCATCTAGCCTGTACTCCGTCTTTTTCAAAGATCTTCTTCATATCATTGCCGATCTTTTCGAAATTATCTGTTGCCAACGCCAAAATGGTTGGTCCAGCACCAGACAGGCAAATTCCGAGTAGTCCAGGGTGCGACGAAGGGGAGAAAGAGCCCAGGATCTCGGGCAACGCTGGGATGAGCGATGACCGATATGGCTGGTGCAATCGGTCCTGCATCGCCTCGAAAATGAGGGACGGGTCCGGCGGTGACCGAGTAAGTGCGTTTGTCAAGACGACTATGCGTTGCAGGTTGAAGACCTGGACAAACCCAGTGCAGACCGTCAGCGGAGGCCCAGGAGCAGAGCGAACAGTATTGCCAGCTCACAACATCCTTTATGCCATAACTTTTTGGCATTACTTCTCTTGCCTTTGCTGTTGGCACCTCAAACTCGGGAATGCAGACGATGGCATTGACCTCTGTCGCAGTGGGAAACTTGAGCCAGTGCCCAATGCCATGTGGTGGTACTGGCGGATTCATGCCCCACTCCTCCTTTTCTGCTCCTTCTGGAAGCTCCGGGATGACTTCTGAAAGTGGAATCTGTGTTGCAGAAGTGTCTTCGGGCGAGAGCTCTTTGAGGTAGCTTCCGACGAAACCGCCCAGCAGAGCTGCCGCGACATTGTCTGGGTGTCGCTCGACCATGAGAGCAAAGTCAAGCTGGCGAGAGCGTGATAACTTGAGCTGAGCCAGCTCATCTGCCAGCAAGACGCCCGCAATGACAGCTGCACCAGAAGAGCCGAGGCCACGGCCGAAAGGGATGTCGTTGTGGCACTCGACAGTGAGACCAGCTGGAAAGTGAGCGATGCCGTGGCACCGCAACACATAGAGAGCGACGCGTGTGATGAGGTTCTTGTATGGGTTGGTCGGCGCTTGCGATGCACCCTCGCCCGTGTTGACTAGTACCGGTGCGGCGTCATCTTTCGGGCTTGCAGTCTGAGTGACCGTCAAAGTGAGGTACAGCTTGAGGGTGAGACCAAGAACGTCTGAGGAAGTATATTCGGCGTGAATAGGAAGTTGAAAGCATAAGGAGTGTCCATAGCCTACCAAAGCCACAAGCCAGGTTTGCAGAACTGCAAGGCACGGTGATCTTGAACTGCAGAAACAAGGAAGCGTGACCCGAGTCAGACTCGGCGCAAGAAGCTATGACGGAGGAGAAGACGCCATCACACCAACCTTCCTGTTCACAGCAGGTATAGAAGTCGCCATCTTGTATCGTTGCGTACTTGGTAGCGACTGTCTCTGAGGCTTCCGAAGTTGTGACTACTGTAGAGTCGCGTGCCAGTATAGAGGCGGGCGGTCCACTGTCAAGCCACGATGGCCGGCAACGCGTCGGACCAAGGCGGGCGCTGATCTCTGCGGCCGTGTTGGACAGCCGCGGGACACTACTGCGAGTAGCCGCTTGCTTCTCGTGTTGGACGAGTCGGCGAGCAGCTGAAGTTGAAGTGCACAGGCGACGTTCGATCGCCTACAAAAATCCTTGGAGCCACCTGGTGTGAGCAGGTCTTTGTGGACAACTCGCATCTGCACAGCCAGCATGAGCGACTTCATACGCACCATCGAATCGGACGACGAGGACCTGGGTGCGCCGTCCGCCGTCGCAAGCACTTCTGCAGCTCCAGCTCAGGGCTCAAAGAAGCGCCAGCACGATGGTGGCCAAAATCAGCCTGCGTCGAAAAAAGCAGCAAAGGCCGACAGAAAGGACAGGGAGAAGGCCGCAAAAAGTGCAAAGGGTAAAGGAAGACAAGTAGACGATGACGCCGAAGGCCTCGCGATGGATTTCCAGTTTGATGCACTCGGAGGCGGCGAATACCTCTCGAATGGCCACCGCCTTGGTGATGCATGGGTGCGCAGTGACCCGTGACGATCCTCTTGCAGCCCTTTAGTTGATCAGAGTCTGCTTACAGGACATCAATGACATGTCTAGGCTGTTCAAGAAACGAAATGCTCCGGTGAGTTATCCATACGAAGGTTTACTTCAACTTAGGGCTAACATTCGGTTCCACCCATTGCAGCCCAGGCTTACAGTTGATGATATCATTGCAAGAAGGCGTATGCAAGCTGAAGACGCGGAAGAGGCTGCAGCAAATGGCCAAGATCCTCAAGAGGATGCAGAAGCATCCGACGACAGCGAGGTTAATTTCGATAGCGACTCAGACGAGGTCTCAGAAGGGTTCATTGAAGAATTGGAAGATGATGAGGAAGGAGAATCCCATGAGCAGCTGTCTGACGACGAAGAGCTCGTTGAAGAAGATAGTGATGCGGAATCGCCTGACCTTGCCGATGAAACTCAGGATGCAGATGCGCAAAGCTTGGTCGAGGAGGTCGAGGAGGACGAGGATGGAGAGGACGAGGAGGACGAGGATGAAGAGGACGAGGACGAGGAGGAGGAGGAGGAGGAGGAGGAGGACCATGAAGATGACGACGGCATTTCAGCTTTTGCAAAGCTGGCCAACGCTGGCGCATCTCTGGACGATGATGACGAAGATGAAGCACTGAATTTCAGCAAAGCCGCCGATGCAACCACAGTCGACAAAAGCTATTTCGCTTCGGCTCCATCAACATCTGGACCCAGGATGTCTACCAACGAAGCGAACGAACGATCCAGCTTGCCACCATTTTCTGCAATGCCCGGCGCTCGTTTATCGAGGCCCATTTTGCTTGGCCTGTCAAACATGGGTCTCACTGTCCCTACCCCTGTGCAGGCGCAGACGATCCCAGTCGCCCTTATGGGCAAAGATATCGTAGGATCCTCCATAACTGGATCTGGAAAAACTGTCGCATTCTGGGTCGGCGTACTCGAACGCTTGCTCTACCGAGACAAGAAGGACGCAAGGACCCGTGTCTTGGTCATCACTCCGACGCGCGAGCTTGCAGTGCAGGTGTTCAATGTGGGCGTAGCGCTGGCACGCTACACGGACATCCGCTTTTGTCTCTGTGTCGGTGGCCTGTCGCTAAAGGCGCAAGAAGCCGAGTTGCGCACTCGCCCAGACGTGCTAGTAGTGACGCCCGGTCGTCTAATTGATCACATCCGCAATACTCCAAGCTTCAGTCTAGTCGACAGCATCGAGATTTTGATCATGGACGAGGCCGACAGAGTTCTAGAAGAAGGTTTTAAAGACGAGCTCTTTGAGATCATCAAGAATCTGCCAAAGAAGAAGCAGTCCATGCTCTTCTCTGCCACTATCACTGAAGATGTCAAGACATTGAGCAGACTGTCTCTCGTCAGACCAGTCCGTATCAACGTCGACGTCGGCCTGAGCACATCAGCGCGCTTGTTGCAAGAGTTCGTCAAGTTGCGCCTACCTACTGCTTCATCCAAAACGCATCCAGCGACATTGGAACTTGCGAGACAAGCTACTTTGCTTGCTTTGTGCCAGAGCCTGTCGAAGGATACAACCCATACGCCCGGCAAGACTATCATTTTCTTCAGGAATAAGAAAATGGTTCATCGCGTCAAGATCTTGTTCAGCCTCTTTGACCTGCGTGCCGAGGAACTACATGGCGATCTTACGCAAGAAATGCGGATGAAGGCCTTGTCGAGCTTCAAAGAGGGAAAATGCGATTGGCTATTGGCAACAGATCTTGCCTCTGTAAGCAGCCTCATAGCTTCGCACGGTGCCTGTGCTAACGTTATATCATTGTTCGTTCTGCATTTGCCATTCAGCGCGGTCTCGATATCCAAGGAATTTCGACTGTTATCAACTATTCTATGCCAGGGTCCTTCGAGATATACTTGCACAGAGTCGGACGAACAGCACGAGCTGGTAAAACAGGTCGAGCAATCACAATAGTGACCGAAGGTGACCGCAAGATGGTCAGACAAGCCATCAAAGCCTCCCAAGCTCCGGCAAGAAAGAAGGCTAAAACTGCCGAGACCGACGAGGACGAGTCTGCAGACACGTACGAAATGCGCTCGCTTCCCAGCGAGCTTGTCAAGGCTGTGACGAGCAAGATCCAGGAATTTGGGCCGGAGGTCCAGGCTATCCTGCTCGAGGAGAAGGAAGAAAAGGAGTTCCGGCAGACAGAAGTAGACCTGTACAAGGGGGAAAACATGCTCAAATATCGAGATGAGATCATGGCTAGACCCAAGCGCACTTGGTTCCAGAGTGAAAAGGACAAAGGTGCCTCGCGCAAAGAGGGCACGAAGGCATGGAACGATAAGATGGACGCAAAAGGGTCGGATGTCGGTAAATCTGCAATCGAGGCCAGGAAAGAGCAATCGAGGAAAGACGATAAGAAGTATCTGAACCACAAACAGAAGCGTCGTGCAGAGGCACTGGAGGAAATAAAAGGCTCTGGCTCGAGAGACTCCGGGTCCGGCAAACCGTCTCTGCCCAAGTTTGATGTGTCTGTGCGTAATGCAAAGAAGGCACAGCGGCCGGGGCCGGATCAGCAGAAGCTAGGCAAGAAGAGCAAGTCAAAGTCGAAGTCCAAGTCGAAACCGAAGCAGAGTGCGCCACCTGCGGGAGCAACCAACAAGGCGAAGTCCAGCAAGTCGCCAGCAGGCAGCGGCAAGATTCGGAGTAGCACGAATCAGAAACCCAAACAGTTTAGCGGCAAGCGAAAATAGGCTTGCATTTCTCCCTGCAGTCGTCCTTGGTCGCTATTGGCAGCGTTTGTTGTTGAGGCTATAATATACATGCAGAATGTTCACGCAACGTCATTTTTGATCACAGTTACTACTGCATGTCAAGCACGACTCGTCCTTGGATCTCCCCCTTCTCCATTCGGTTGAAGACGTCAATCAGTTCCTCCATCTTTGCGGTGGTGTAATGCGTCTTGATGATGCCTCTCCTGGCCAAGTCCATCGTCTCGATGGCCTCCTTGCGTGTTCCGACAGCTGAACCAACAATCTTCTTCTCGGATTGAATGAGAGGTCCGGGGGCTGCTGATGCTACCGCTTTGAGTTCGCCCTCGGGGATACCGACGCAGACTAGAGTGCCGCCAAAGCGTAGGAGTGATAGGGACTGGGCATATGCCGCGTTGGCTGCCGTCATTACAAGAACAGCGTGCACGCCTAGGCCATCGGAGTGCGCTTTGACATCTTCTGCGAGGTCCTTGCTGGACGTATGGTCGATGAAGTGCTCAGCGCCGGAGGCTAGCACAAAGTCTTTTTTGGAGCCATGGTCTATGCCAATAACGCGCATGCCGAAGCCGCGTGAGGCAATCTGGCAAGCGAGATGCCCAAGACCACCACCTGGAGACGCAAGAGTGACATTGAAATTTGCTCAATAATCCAATTGATTTTGCAGAGAAGCATCAAAAGCTTACCCGCTCCCATGATTGCAACCCATTCGCCAGGCTGGCAACCTTTCTTCAGTGCTGAATAGGCAGTCACGCCTCCGCAAAGCCTGGCGATGTCTCAACATTAGTACTGGATGAGCAGCGATCCAACACCTTATCTTGCTTACAGCGGTGCTGCCATTGCAGAGTCCAGTCCATCTGGAATGGGCGTCACATAGTCGGCGGGACTGACGACATACTGCTGGAAAGTGCCGGGAGTGTAGTAGCCCGAGATCTTCTGGTTGAAGCAAAGACCGTCGCGTCCAGCGAGGCAGGCCTGGCATGACCAGCAGATATCCTGGATCCATTTCACGCCGACTCTCTGGCCCAACGCCACACCAGCTTGCTCAGTGCCCGGGCCGAGCTTCACCACGCGACCGACACCTTCATGTCCGCCAACCTGGCCAGGCTGCGTGGGATATGGCAGAATAGCCCACGAGTTGGTCATGACACCAAAGTCGGAGTGGCAGACTCCAGAATGCGTGAGTCGTAGCAGAACTTCTCCATGGCCAGGCTCTGGGGTTGGCAGGTCCTTGACTTCAATCGAGACGGAGCCCGGCTTGTCGTAGACGGCAGCCTTGTACGTAGAGGGAATGGATTCGCCCATGATAGTAAGAGCAGGATATACTTGATGTTGCAGTGGATGGAGGGAAGCAAAGCCAGCCTGTGGAAGGAGCTTTTTTTGTCTTCTCTGAGTTACCCCAGCTTCTCCACATTTCCTCGGCCTCTTCGCTTGCCGGTTGGCGCCTCAGCTGACACACTTCGGACGTGCCTTTCGTGCCGAGCGTCGAAGTTGAGCATTAGCAAGACATCATGCATGAAGCGCAAGCTGGCTGTCTTTATCAGTGCACTTTGTCCATCCGGGCACCAGTCCAAACCGCCTCGAGAGAAAGTTTCCGGATCAGTCCTGCTGTTATTTACTTGCTATTTCGACAATTACGTTCTTGCCTCCTGTACATGCTCGTCCATTGTCGAGACGCTCGTGTACTATTGCAAGTCGAGCACGACTCGACCTTGTATCTCGCCCCTTTCCATCCGCAAAAATACATTTGTCAAATCCTCCATCTTCGCAAGTGTATAGTGCGTCTTGATGATGCCCCTTCTCGCCAGGTCCAATGTGTCTATGGCATCTTTACGCGTGCCAACAGAGGAGCCCACGATTTTTTGCTCGGCCTCCATGATTGGACCAGGCGCTGCCGATGCTATCGGTTTCAAGTCACCTTCTGGGATACCCACAACAACCAGAATGCCAGCGAAACGGAGCAGATGCATGGACTGAGCATATGCAGCATTCGCAGCAGTCATGACCACAACAGCATCTGCGCCAAGTCCGGCGGTAAGAGCTCGGACGTCGGCAGTCAAGTCTTTGCTCGTTGTGTGGTCGATGAAGTGTTCAGCACCTGAAGCGAGCACAATGTCGCGCTTTGAGCCGTGGTCGATACCAATGACTCGCATCCCAAAGCCTCGAGCGGCGATCTGACAGGCTAGATGTCCAAGGCCACCGCCTGTACGCAATCGCAGAGTGCATAGCAGTCAGCCGGCCGAGCAGCCAACAAATTACCTGCCTTTACAGAAGAGATGCGAGCTTACCGGCGCCCATTATAGCAACCCACTCGCCAGGCTGACAGCCTTTCTTCAGTGCCGAGTATGCAGTCACACCTCCGCAGAGCCTAATGAGCGCGAATCAGCGGAAACATACATGTCAATATACATGCTTTGTCTCACAATGGAGCTGCCATTGCCGAATCCACGCCGTCTGGTATTGGCGTGATATAATCGGCAGGACTGCAGACGTATTGTTGGAAGGTGCCAGGTACGTCGTAGCCAGAGACAACTTGATTGAAGCAGAGACCTTCACGTCCAGCAAGGCATGCCCGACATGACCAGCAAATGCTAGAAATCCATTTGACACCAACACGCTGGCCGAGGGCTACTCCAGCTTTTTCAGTACCCGGACCAAGCTTGACGATTCGACCGACGCCCTCGTGTCCTCCGACCTGGTTTGCTTCGGTAGGTCGAGGGAGAATAGCCCACGAGTTGGTCATTACTCCATAGTCCGAGTGACAGACGCCAGAATGCGTAAGTCGCAGGAGAACCTGGCCATAACCGGGCTCAGGTGTCGGCAGCTCTACAATCCGAGTCGACACGGAGCCAGGCTTGTCGTACACCGCAGCCTTGTAGGTCGCTGGAATGTCTTCAGCCATTTTCAAGATTGGAAGCGGTGTCAGCTCGCGGAAGAGGTGTAGCAGCTGGATCCGATCACGTACATACTGCTTGCTGATCTTTCGGATCACTGTTGACTCACATTCACGCCAGAAGGCCATCTGAAATGCGCAGCGGCTTTGTCGTATAGAGGCGCTGTCTGAGCCATATAGCGTGAATGCTCCCGAGTGCCTCCAACGCAATTGACGCGAAGGCTACGGTTGATAGAGCGACATAGGAAGGCGTGGCGCTGATGCATACCCAGCATATGCCCGGGGCCTGGGTAAGAGTACATATGTCGCTGATACGCAACTTCCCACAGTTTTCCACAGTGACGATATTCTTCGGCAGGAGGCTACAGTGACCGCGAGGCCATGGCTAATATACAGCGAAAGATGGAGCCAAGAATTATGGCGCAGATATCTGTTTGGAACTCTAGGATGTATGCTGAGAAACGACGTGGTTTGAAAGAGACTAAGCAGCCTGAGTGTTCTAATGTGAGCTTGTTCGATGATGTATTGAACAGAACAGGTTTGGAGGCCCACCAAATGTCTCGCTTTCCGTTTCATCTGTTTCTTTAACAGGAGGGCGGCTATCGTGACTGCCGTCTGTAAAGGCAAGAAAAGAGGCGTGAGATTTTGGGTCTACTGCAGATCTGTGCAAGGTACTTTGGCTTACACTCCCTGCGACGAAAGCAGCGGGGCTAACGTTTGGATCGTTTATGTGCCGGGCGCGCAGCTACAGGTAGAAAGGCTTCTAGTGAGTCTGCGCACGGGCCGAGTAAGCCGAGCAGCCTCACATTGATGGTCTGATAGAGACAATGCAAGGTCAGCTCTGATATACGCTGGCGCGTATTGCAAATGCCACTCACGTGCGTGTCCATGGATTGAGACATCCGCGCTCTTGGCGTTGTGTGCATTGAGCGGCCGATGGTGCGCGAGCATTGACGTGCAAACATTATGGCTGCAGTGCTGAGGCTGGTCTTTCTCGACTAGGATGCAGATCTTGGTTCGGAAAGCGTAAGCGAAGAGCTGCAGAGCAGTGAATCTTATGACAAGGAGAGAGGTGTCCAAGCTGATGCTGATATAGCTTTGGTCAGGTATCAATATTCTTGACGTCGGTGTATCTGGCCACGCTGTGTCGGTGTTGCGCTCCTCGCTGGTTCCTGCGGCGTGACCTGCGGCGAGGGAGCGCTATCAGGCTCCACGCGGCCAGCCGCCGCGGGCAGCCGAAGTGGCGAAAATGGATAGCCGGCCGGCATGGCTTCAGCGAGTGTGGAGCAGGAGGAACAAAACAAGGCGAAGCCAGCACCAGAGCTCTCTAGCTGCTCTTGCCCAGTCGCGACACGCACAATACACATATTATAGATATAACTCGCCATGGTTGCCACGCAGACTCTCACCACCATCCTCACTCCCAAGTGAGCTGAGCGAGTTTCTTGCTTCTGCCGTCGCGTCTCGGGCTGACACTTTCCTTTGCACAGCGGCATCCTGGGTTATGGCTACGAGCTCTCACACTTTTACCACGCTATCAACAACCACGATGTCAAGGCCATCATCTTTGACGCTGGCAGCACCGACCCCGGCCCATCGCTTCTTGGAAGCGGTGAAACGCTCTGCAGCAGATCATCCATCACGCGTGACTTGGTGCCCGTACTAAAGGTGGGTCTAGATTGCCGGGGTAATTGCAGGATTTCACATTGATTGATGTATGTACCCCTGTGTTGCAGGCCGCTCATGACCGCAAGATCAAGGTGCTTCTAGGATCCGTTGGTGGTGCCGGTCTGAACAGCCAAGTGGACGACATGATCGATATCATGACCGAGATCTGCCAGAAGAACAACTTCCCTCTGAAAATTGCAGCAATCTACTCCGACATTAAGAAAGATCTCGTCACGCAGCGCTTCAAGGCGAATCTCGTCGAACCCTGCGGGTTGGGTCCTCCACCTCTTACCCAGGCTGATATCGACGACTCATCCAACATTGTCGCTCAAATCGGCGCAGAACCGTTCCTGGAGCTACTCAGTATGTTAATAGTATCAACTATTCTTGATAGTCTGCTGACATTCGTACCTTCTCTTTAGAGGACGATTCCATCGATGTCTTCATTTCCGGCCGCGCATACGACCCTGCTCCATTTGCAGCCTACGCACAGCACCATGGCATGGACGTCGGTAAGCCAGAAAGCTGTGCTTTCCAACTCTAAAGCATTGACACTGAATCTCCTTGACAGGCCCGTCATGGCACATGGGCAAGATCCTCGAATGCGGCGCACTTTGCGCTCTGCCCAAGGGCAAGACAATCGTCGCGAAGGTCCAGAAAGACAACCTCATCTTGACTCCCATCAGTCCCTACGAGCGCTGCACACCGCTTTCCGTCTGCGCGCACACGACATACGAGAAGACTCGTCCTGACCTTTTGGCTGGACCAGGTGGCATCCTCGACCTCGTGAGTTCATGCGTTTGATATGTAGTCTATCCTCGCCTGGTCACTGACGAGACGGAATTGCGTCAAGAACCATGCCAAGTACGAGCAAATGGACGATGAGCGAAGTGTCCGAGTCAGCAATGCCATCTTCAGGCCCAGCCCGCGGTACCAAGTCAAGCTTGAAGGAGCAGCGCAAGCCGGCTTCCGTACAATCTTCATCGGTGGCATTCGCGATCCAACCCTCATTGCCGGCATTGATGAATTCCTCGAGAGGGTTCAGAAGCAGACGACGGAAGGTTGCGCCCCCGAGCTCGCCAGTGATTCCGACAACTACAAGCTAATCTTCCATGTATATGGCAAAAACGCTGTTATGGGCCACCTGGACCCCGTGAAGAGCACTGCTCACGAGATTGGTGTCATGGGAGAGGTTCTCGCGCCGAGTCAAGACAAGGCGAACAGCATAGCAGGCTTCGCTCGAGTATGCGTGCTCCACGCTGCATACCCAGGCCAGCTCGCTACTGGAGGGAACTTGGCTTTGCCCTTGACACCGCTCCAGTCGCCCATTGGAGCTGTCTTCAAGTTCAGCATCTACCACTTGATGGATGTTGATGGTGAACAAGCGTCACTCTTCCCGACTAAGGTCGTCGACATCGGCCCTAACAAGCAGGTCAATGGCCACGCAAATGGTACAAATGGCACCAGCGACCCTTCTGCCGATGTACCCAAGCTCGAGGCCGTCGAGCTTCCGCCACTCTCGCTCAAGACCGATGTCCCATCCGGCCCTTGCAAGCTTAAAGACATTGCCAAAATCATCCGGTCGAAGAACTCTGGTCCTTTCCAAATCACGCTCGATGTGCTCTTTGATGACGAAGCCTTGTTCGACCGTGTGCAAAAGGCGAACGTCCTCACCGACGACGTGCTGTGCAAGGCATATCAGCTCAAGAGCAAAGACCTTATCTGCGCGAATATGTTCTTCCGTCCCGCGCTCGCGTGGAAGTTCACTTTCGTGCGCCCATGGGCTCAGGGAAGCATCGGTGAAAGGGTGAGCTTTACTGTTGTTCTACTACTCGACTTTCCGCTAACCCTGCGCCTTCTTATCAGGACACCTTCGGCACTCAGCAGCATGCTCCTTTGCTAGACATTGATGTACCTGCTGCCCAATAAAACAGTCAGGGGTTTCGGGTGAACAGGGTGAAGACGCGTAGTTGTCTGGCAGACTTTAGGGTCACGTAGTTGAGTGCAAAGTGTATGCGAATACTGTGTGTGAGATCGTACAATCTCGTTATGATACAATTCGAAATCGCATTGTTGAAGTACTCTACAGCGCCCATTCTTGGCCGTCTTTGATGACGCGGGCGGCATCGTCGCCGGCAAAGCTGTTGAAGTTGCCCCAATTCATAAAGTCTTCGAGTGAAAAGTCATTGAGTCCACTATTCTGACCGAAGTCAAGGTCATTGCCAAAGTGGAAAGTCTGATTTGTTCCGTTGGGTCCGGCAGAAGGCAGATTGAAGAGGTTTGCCAACGGATCCGTGGGAGTAGGGTTCGAGCCCATATTGCTAGGAGTGGAAGCGATGGTGAAGTCAAAGCCTTGCGGCACCATGCTGGTCTGGGTAGGCATGATGCTCTGCATGGCCTGATATGTGGGCGCGCTGCCGTTTGCCTCTGTGGCCAGACGAGCGAGATCCCACATCGCATTGCCGGTGGCAGCAGAAGCTTGCCCAGGATGGTGCGGCGAGTTCGGGCGCGTGTTGCCAGCTGCCGGTGTAGGCATCCTGTGGGACTGCCAAATTGCCTCCATGCGATCGCCTTCCTTGAAAAGCTCGTCGATACGCTGCAGGGCAGATCGAACAAGAGTCGGGAAAAGCTGCAAGTGCATGCGCAGCTGCCATCGCCAGCCTTGTAAGATCTTTTGCAGCATGCGGAACTCGTCTTCTCTAGGTGAGGTAAAGACCAAGCCGAGGAAGAAGTTCGTCACTGCCACAAATTGGAAGCTAGCCGCGCTCCACCATACGGATAGGACGTCTTGACTGGTGAGCTTCTTTGCCCACGTGCCTATCTGTTGCATCGTTTGAATGGCATCTCTGCGCACACTTGCATCCGCAGCAGCACCACATCGCATCAGCGCACGATGTAGTGCGACTTTGACTGCAAAGTGTGCCAATTGCAGCATTGCAGGTGTTTGCAAGTCATCGGCCGAGTCTGCAGCTCCGTCACCTCCGTTTTGCGAAGGTAGGAACAAGTCGTCATGCCGTGAGCGCCATTGATCGACTTTGACAAATAGCGGCTTGGTGAGGGCTTTTGTAGCCGCAAAGTCGGTAGTGAGTTGAGCTGTCGTCTTGGGTGTGAAGAGTTGAATGTGGATCTCAGAGAGGATGCAGGTAAGCTCGGTCATAGCGGCAAAGCGAGCTGCGGGTACTGCGTAGTTTTCAAAGTCGGAGGGGTTAAGAGGCTTCACTGTCCATTCGTTGTCGTGAATCAAGCTTGACCGGCCAATGGAATAAGCTAGCCATTTTTCAGTCATGTGAATAGCCCACCAAAGGCGTTTCCTGCAGAGCATTTCGTGAGTCAATAGGCATTGGCGACGGAGGCTCCGCAAGGTCTGCTTACCGCAGCTGCATCTCCCAGGTATTGATATTCCATGTCTCCGGTGACCGATGCAGACCGAGGTTTTGCGCGGTCGTTACCAAAACGCCCATCCCATTCCACACCCGGAACATGTTATTGCTCTCCACCGTACTTGCGAGCACGCTATTGCGAAGCAGTAGAGTCTGCACAGTGACTAGACGTGGACGTTCGAGCTCCCTCTCGACCGCTTGACTGAGGTACGCCTTCAAGACACTCAGGTCGACTTCGGGTAACGTTGTAGGCGTAAAATTGCGCCAGTGGTACGCGACAAGCATCTGACTTGCGACCAGAGGGAACACGGCGAGATCGCGGTAGTTGAGCTCATGATTCGGCCGCAGGGCTGGCCCCAACCATTGTACCACACGCATGGGATTGATAATAGGGAAAGAAGGGTGTACGACGCGGATGTACAGATCGACGAGCTGGATCGCACTTTGCCGGATCGTGCGGAGTACAGCTGACAAGTCGACGTGCGTGTCGTAGTCGGGCAAGATGGTCCGCATCGACGTCGGACGCGCCTCGTCTGTAGGGACAACCTTGAAATGGACCGGATCTGCACCTTCGTCCTGCGTGATGGTTGTGCGCCGCTCTCTCTCCAACCGGGCGTCAAGCAGTGTCGAGGCGTCCCGCTTGAGTGAGTTTGGCACATCCGGCGAGGCTGTGGCTGTGACTCTGGAGAGGTAATCTGGTCCAGGGTCAGCACTGGGACCGACGTGCTCGACAGTCGCGTCATTGTAAAGGTTGAGGGTGGGTCCAACATCCAAATGAGAAGAGTCGTTTGGCAGCTCAACAGAGTGGAGTGAGGTAGGTGTGTAAGAGGGAGGGTTGTGATAACTCGTGGTGCGGACGGGTGCGGAACCGCCTGTGCTGTTGCTTCCGCTTGCAACAGGCGGCCCACTGGGTGACACTCTTGATTGTTCGGCGTAGTTCATCGGAGGGGCATCCTGAGCACTCATAGACAGCATTCTTCGAGGCCGCTTTTGCGGCTGCTCCTCAAAAGTGCATGGCTGGCCTGGTAGAATTATGAGATGCGGGAGTCAGTGAGGATCTATACGATGCGCTTCGACAAAGAAAAGGATCGCGCACCACTGGTGCGACAGCGAGCGCATGACGAGTCACCAACGTCAAGGAAGCATTTGACCTTCCGTCGCCGACAAAGATCGCAGCTAACGTCAGCGAAACCCAAGCAAAAGTGATGGTGGTCAGTGTGGGACGGAAGATGAACGGTTTTACATGGTTATAACACACGGGCGGTCCGGCTTGGTCACCAAGGACAGCCCAGGCGGACGCGTAGGTTGTTCTTGGGATGTGCTTGCCATGATAAGGTTGATCTCCTTATCTCGCTTTTGTTGCTCTACCAGTCTTGCACGGGGGTATACTGTAGTTGGCGCGCCGAGGGTTTGCGGTTTTCAGTGCCCGCTGATTGGCGAGGCAGGACGCCGAGGGAGCGAGGTGCGCCAGTGACAGGAGGTCGTCGCGGAGAGTGCGCCTGTTGACGGGCAGCGTCGGTCAAGAGTAGTCCAGCATCGTCGCACTGTGTGCAGCAGGACGCGAGTATTGTCGAGCTCCTGCGGTTGGCAGAGAAGCACGCCGAGCCGCGAGAAATGCAAAGCTCGTAGACCCGCCTGGCCCGGCATGATCGGGCACGTTTGGTCCCATCTCGCTGGCTATTTGGCCAGCGCTCGCCGTTTATGGCGGGGAACCAGGATGTCACAAGCGCACTGGCAGCTTATCGGATGGGGTACTCCCAGCGAAGACAGTCATAAACTGATGAGAACGTTCTACTTGGCTTGCGACCAGCTGATTTTGCACAATCAGCCTTATCAGCGTCCCATCGGTGGCGAATTGTGTTCCTTAATGCCTACTCAAGCTCTTGTCGAGGACAAGAAGTTGGGAAGCATTGGCATCTGACTTCTTACACATCCTCGAACTAGGCTTCGAGTATTCAAAGGCCACCGTCCCATGATGGCCACTCTAGGCCGCCCTGATGACATTAGAAGGTCGTGCAGCTGATTTCCCCAAACCGCAAAACCCATCAGAAAGTATGCCGCTCAAAGGCCAAAGATGAGTAAATAGCTTGCGCATCACATGGCTAATGCAGTTCTTTGACGGCTTGCAAGGCGAGAACGAGTTTTATTGCTTTGCGGCCCAGAGTGCCCGGCAAGTCCCAGGGACTTGCCAAATTGCTCAAAACGACAGTCGGAACTTCCACAACACGACTGAGTAGATCTAGACTTAACCGTACCACTTGGTGCGAATTCCTCCCACTAGCTCCTCCTTATACTTTCCTTCTTCATGTCCTCCACTGCTCACGACAGTCTTGCCGACGTTTGCGATACGGGCTTGCGAGTAGATCTTGGACGTGGTGACTTGGTCGGCGGGGCGTGGCTGGATGCCATTGCGCTGGAGCACAGGTGATTGCATTTGTGTGCCGCAAACGACGTCGTCGTTAGGGACGACGAAGTAGAAGACACCGCAGCGCTCATAGTTGCGCTGATCCTTGGGCGGCGCATTGACTCGGTGGATGGCGGCCTTGAAGAAGTCACCGGTGAACCACGACATGAACTGTCCTGCGTTGACAATCATGGCACCTGGGACGTGCTTGACGTATTGCCATTTTTGATCGGACTCTCGTCGGACTTGCAGAGACGCCATAGGCTGCGAGAAGAGGAGGGTCAAGGAGCCGAAATCGGCATGGCCGCCGAGCCAGACATCCTTAGTGACTTTCTTCTCCTCCTCGTTGAACTCGTCGTAATACTTCATGTAGCGGAACCAGCTCTCGTCGTGGACGTCGAACTTGTGCATGTCGACAAAGTGCTCCTCGGGCAGCTCGAGTGCAATAGCGAAAACTGTAGGATCATCATTAGTGACCAGGCTGGGAAAAGGGCAGACACTCTCAAGGACTCACGTCGGAGAACGTTGTGCAGGACGGTGTTGTGGACCTTCTCGGAGAATTGAGAAACTTCATCCATGAAAGGCATGATGGTAGAAGGGAACTCCTGGGACTTCATGTCACGGTACCTGCATTGTCATAGTGAATTAGACAACTCCCATGACTGCTTGATGTGTGGATCTAACTCACCAGTTGAATTGCTCAATGCGGTCTGGGGTGCCGCCGGCGCCCATGTAGTAACCCTTGAGCTTGAAGCCCTTGTAGTTGCCGTCTTCCTGCATCTGACTGCGGAGCTTGGCCTTCTCCTCCTGGGGTGTGGTAGAGAGGACAGTATGGCCAATGTTGACTTGGCGGGTGATGTCGGCTTCGGGGATGCCATAGTTGACAAGGTAGAAGAAGCCCTGCTCTTGCATAGACTTGCTCAAGATGGCGGCGAGCTCCTTGCGGGCCTCGGGACCATCGTTGAAGGCTGCGTGGTGGTAAAGCTCGTCAGTATCCTGAATCCCCTTGGAAACCTTAAAGAGGCACAAGACCGGCTCACTCGACATGTCGACCGTGTTAAGCTTGCACCAGTCGACATCTTCCTTGGTAGCCGGGACAGGCTGGAAGACGAGGGGCTCTGCACGTGCGGTCTGAGCAGACATGATGACTGGAACTGACACGCAGGAGATGGTAAGAAGCTGAGAGCAGAGAGGGGATGCTCGGCGCTTTTGTAGCCTCCCCAAAAGGCGGGCGGACGGTTGCGCTCGCCCAGCGCTATCGCTTCTCCTCGCGCCGTTGCTGCTCGCCGAGCTTGCGGTCCATCGGCGCGCCGAGGTCGCATCCTCGCCCAGTGACGATCTCCCATGTGAGCTTCGGCTGATTCAACATTGAAGCTTGAGCCAGCCAGGAGCCTTCTCATTGGCTGGCATCGTATGCGCAGCTCACCTCCACCGGTCGATGCGATATGCCGTGCGTATTCTGGGGTGCCCACAGTGGCGAATACCGCCCACAGCCGCCGAGGGGCCCGTTTGACCAGAGGGAGCCCCTTCAGGCTGCTGAAAAGTCTTGGAGGCGGTCTGGCTGCTCTCCATTCTCTTGGACATCCTTGGCAGGCCCTAGAGTGACAGATTGTCTATCATAACACGCGTCAGCATTTACGCGTCCCGCAAGAGCTCGCAAAACAACGGCAATGGCGGCAATAGCGACTAGACGCGCTTCTTCGATGAGCGACAAGGGCAGCATCCATCATTCCGAGGCCGAAGCGCGATTGGGCGTCACTGCTGGTCACAAACACAACCTGGCAGCTATCAACGAGGGCGAAGATGAGGAAGCGAAGAGAGTTTTGAATGTTCATCCTGATGAAGCCGCCTGGACTCCCGAAGAAGAGCGAAAGCTGATTCGGAAAATTGACCTCGTTCTCATCCCTATTGTCAGTACTTGATGTTTGACCAGTCTAGATGTGCGCTGCTTACGACCACGGTCTTCTGATATTGTAGATGGCCTTCACAATTGCATTACAAACCACCGACAAAGGCCTGTACGGCAATGGCTGTGTCTTCGGAATGTGCAAGGACCTCGAGCTCTTTGTGCCGTACAGAGATGCTTCGGGCGTAATGAAGAACGACACTGGCCGCTACTCGTTCGCGTCGACTATCTTTTACATTGTGAGAAAGAGAGAAGAAGTTAGCTGGTCTCATACACTCAGGCTGACAAAGTCCTCCTTCAGGGGTACCTCGTCGGGCTTTATCCTCTGGCCTTCCTGGCTCAGCGCTTCCCTACTGCCAAGATGACGGGCTTGTACACCCTCATCTGGGGCATAATCATGATGATGCAGCCGCTGTGCACCAACTACCAAGGCGCATATGCTCAGCGTTTCTTCCTTGGTATCGCAGAGAGCGGTGTCAGCCCTGCGTACTCGCTCATTACCTCGATGTTCTACCTCAAGCGTGAGCAGTCTCTGCGTTTGCCGTTGTGGTATGCCACGGGCTTCGTTGGACTGGGCTGTGCAAGCTTCGTCTCGTACGGGCTGGTGCATATCAATACTGGCTTCGCCAAGTGGAAGGTGAGCAGCGTCCTGTGCATCACAAGGACCCCCCAAATTGAGATTGGCCGGACGCTTTGTAGATCCTCTTCCTGTTCTACGGCGTTGTAACCGTGATCTGGGCGGTCATCGCATGGATCGTTCTGCCAGACTCGCCAGGAACTTGCAGGTGGTTCACTGAGCGAGAAAAGTATATTGTAAGTTTTGCACAAAACAAATGCCCCCTCACAAACGGCAATCTGAGCTTGGTATGTGTATGCAGGCCGTCGAGCGACTCAGGTCAAACCAAGACTCTGTCAAGAACAACCACCTCAAGAAAGATCAGCTCATAGAAGTCGTATTGGACATCAGGGTCTGGCTCGTCGTTATCATCACTTTCCTCGTCCTATGTCCCAATGGCCTCACCAGCACCTTTATCCCTGTGGTCGTTGCTGGACTTGGCTTCAACCAATACCAGTCGGTCATTCTAGCTGCGCCAGCATTCTTTGTTTCAGGCTTCTCGGGCATTTTCCTTGGTATATTCTGTCGATACACGCGCAACACGCGAGCTATCGGAATCGCCATCACGATGTTGGTGAGTTGCCTTCCGCTTTGTATTGTTTAGACGGGGGACATTTTGTTGATGTTGTTGGTGCCTCAGCCTTGCTTGACCGGCTGTCTCTTGCTCTGGCTGGCACCTCGCACCAACATTCCGGCTCAGCTCATCGGGGTGTACTTTAACAGCACCTTCGCCGGCGCTCTCAGCCAGGTGCAAGCCTTCATTCCGTCCAACACTGCAGGAACCACCAAGAAAATCACGGCTTCAGCAATGACGTTCATGGCGTACTCCTGCGGCAACATTGCCGGTCCTCTGTTCAGTAAGCCCATATTGCTATGCTTTGCGCTGCAACTTTCAACTCACCGCTGTGTTCATGTACTACAGTGAAAGCTCGCGAGGCTCCAGCCTACCCCAGCGGCTTCAAAGCCAACACCATCTGTGTTGTCTTGTCGCTCGTCTTCACAGCTCTATACAGCATTGCCTGCCGTGTCGAGAACAAGAGACGCGACAAGCTGGGAGACGCTGCGCATGTCGACCATGCCTTTGTGGATCAGACGGACAAGCAGAACTTGTCGTTCAGATACGCGCTCTGAAAGCCTCTAGAATTGAGTACCGTTTGCTGTCAAAGCGTCTGTGAATGACAAAGCAAGGACAGAGCCTATCGAGGGATTTGAGGGTTTTCTGCAAAATGGCTAGTGAGCTTCGAGCAAATGGTGGTGGTTTGTCACTGCGAGTATAGCGAATGTCGAGAGTATGATAGCAGCAATGAAGCGTATGCTGGTGTGTCTGTCACTGCCTCGCTGTTCAACGTGATTTTGCTCCCATTCGACTAGGAGTCAAAAGGACGCCGCCTCGCCAGCCAGCAGGTTTGACGCGCTCCGACTCTTCCGAGCGCCACAACAACATAGGACGAGCTTGCAAGGAACGCGATGAGCCCCATACGTCTGGCCTAGCTGGACACGACCGATGTCTTGGAGCGTTCGGTCGTCATGTTGATGCGTCCGTGTCGGTGGACTAGCCGCACCAGCCCGAGAATGCGTCAAGGAGATGGATCAAAGGCCAAGGGGTGGGAGTCGAGGCTGTTTGCAGGTCAAGGAGGCAGCATTCGCGTCTGAGCTGGTCGTGAATGTGCCGCAATGAACTTCAGCTGCGTCTCTCGCTGCCGTTCTCTGCTTCGCTTCTCTCACTCACCTTCGTTCCTCTTGAAGGCGCCGTCGAAACCACCCATTCAGCCAATTGCCCAACACATCTCGACTGCAGCTGCATTTTTATTCAACCCCATTCCACCTGAAGCAGACACGACCCGACTCTTGACTTCCATTCACATTCTTTTCACGCCCTCGCCGTCCGTCGCCGTAACGACCGCGTCTGCCCACACGCACACGCCTCTCCAACGGGTCAGCGAAGCCAATCTCAAGCTCTGCAAGACTTCTTCTCGCTCGTTCGCTTCTCAACCGCTGTTCAGACTCTAATCGCCGCAAGAGACGATCCTCTGCAGACATCTGAAGCTGTTTACCTGCTTCCGCGTCTCTTGGATCCCGTTCGTCTGAACACTGGTCGTCAATCAAGCAGCAGAAATGTCCTCGATATCGTCCACATTCAGCCTACTGGCCACGTCTGCACTCCTATACATCTTCACGCGCGCAATCTACGATGTTCTCTTTCACCCGCTCGCCAAGGCGCCTGGACCGTTTGTCGCAAAGCTAGGCTGCTTCTGGAAGTTGCGCGCAGCCACAAGCTTGCAATTTGCAGACCGACTGCAAGCAGCGCACGATCAATATGGCCCAGTGAGTGTGGCATGGTTTCTGTTCCCAAGTCGGACGCGGGCAGGCAGTCAACGAGTCCGGTCGCCCGTTAGCAACCGTCTGGCATTCCGGAACAGACAATGCCCTTTCAACTGACTGTCTCCGCGATTTTTGCGTCCGTTCATACAGGTTGTTCGTATCGCTACCAACGAAGTCTCCGTCATCTCACCGGATGATGTGAGGACCATCTATGGCCACAAGTCCAACTTCACCAAAGGTATGTTCAACAGTTTATTCATCTTTCGGTATGCGATATACGCGGATGGCACTGAACTAACCTCTGCCCTCGCGACCGTACAGGTCCCTGGTATGACGCCTGGCGCGTCGGACCCGTCAATTCGCACTTCAACGAACGCGACGCCGCCACTCACGCCGACCGCCGCCGCCTTGTCGCGTCTGCATACTCGCTCAATCACCTGCGCACACTTGAGCCAACCGTTGACCAAAATATCGAGCTCCTCGTCAAGAAGCATCTCGAGCCTGCCGCTACTGCTGCTGCTCAAGACGACAAGAATGGCAGCATCGTTGACCTCGCCAAGCTGATCACTTGGTACTGCTATGACACAGTGGCCGATATCAGCTGGGGCAAGACCTATGGTGAGTTCGAGGAGGCTTGATGGTCTTTTGACGCGTTATTTCTGACGAGACTTTTCCATTGCGTTCACTCTGCTTTATAGGCTTGATCGAAACTGGTGGCCAAGGCATGCAGCTCATTGAAGACCTTGCAGCCGGTACCATCTTAGTCTCAAGCTTGGTGAGCCCTACATGTCTTTCGTTCACTCAAACCTGTGCCACACGTCATGAAGATTCTGCTGACGACTGTCTTTTTGTCGTTCGTCCAGGCCTGCACACCCATCGGCTGGCTTCTCGCTACGGACTATGCTCAAAAGCTGCTAGCGTACATGCAACCCGACGTTGGCATTTCGCTGTTCATGAAACAGGCATATAAGATCGTCAATGATCGCCTTGCTCTCAAGACCAATGATTGTGAGCCCTTGCCTTGGGTGGTCATTGACCCCAGGAGAATGAGACTTTGTTGACTAACACAATGTATCTGATGCAGCTGCTGCCTATGAGCAAACGAGAGACATGCTGCATCGCTTTACCGAATGCATCGATTCTTCGGTCACAAGTCAAGACACATTCGAGCTGATCGTGAGATTTCGTCGTGGTACGCGCTCTGACTGCCATATACTGATTTGTCTATTCGCGTGTCTTCCTCACAGGTCAATGAGACTATGGTGGTCGTTGTCGCTGGCGCTGACACTACCCTTGCGACGACAAATGCAGCTTTGCGATACATATACGGCAATCCAGCTGTGCTGGCCAAGCTACGCGCCGAGATCACCGAAGCCAATACTTTGGGCAAGCTCAGCCTCCCAAACCCAACTTATGACGAGGTCGCTACGCTTCCGTACTTGAACGCCTGCATCAAGGAAGCTGGTCGCCTACACCCAGCCGTATGTCAGCCGCTGCAACGAGTCGTTCCCGAACACAGCAGCGAAGAGAATGGCACGAGCAATGGCAGCAGAGGCAAAGTGGTCGGTGATGGCAAATACTACCTCCCACCTGGCACGCTCATCGGTACCTCTGCATGGACTTTCCACAAGAATAAGGACGCGTTTGGCGAAGATGCACACGTGTACAGGCCTGAACGATGGCTTGGCGATGACCGACTCGAGCTGGAAAAGCATAATCTGACTTTTGGAATGGGAAGTCGCGTTTGTATTGGTCGACACATATCAATGATGGTGAGCGTTTTCGCTCTTGCGTTGCGTGTACTCTTGGGGAAAGCGAAGCTGACAGAGAGGGACCGTGTCGTTTATGCCCGTGTGTTCAATTCTAATTAGGAAATGAACAAACTCTTACCTGTCATTGTTCACAATTACGACATTGAGATCCTCAATCCTGCCAAGCCCTACAACGTCAAGCAATGCTGGTTTTCGATCCAGGATGACTTTATGGTGAAGATCTGCAAGCGCGCCGATATGGATCATTGAAGAGGACCGGCTTTGCTTTTTCTCTCTCTTTCACTGTCAAGCCGGGCGCTTCGGCGTCCGTGATAGCGCATCCTGCTCGATTTACGATTTGTACTCTTTGAAGTACCTTGCTTGGATCTCTTGCCGGTCTTTCTTATCCACGATTACGTTTAGAGAGGAAGCTACGGAATGTTCCTGTTATATAGATGTTTGTCTGTTGTTTGTTCTCCCCTTGTCTAGCTAAGTATGCTCCGATTATTGGAAGGAAACTTGTTGTCCATCTGCTGGTTCTAGTGATGGTGGCGACTGGGCATATGCATGGCCCTCCTGCTTGTGACAGATCAGCAAGAGATGAACTTGCTGGCAAGATGGTCGCACTGTTCATCTATTCCTCGATCTGAATCTCCTCGTCTCTGCTTGTCTCTACGTCGCCCGTCAACATCGCCGTGCTCGCCTCGCAACGCGTCTTCTCTTCTTGCCTCTGCTCCTTCCGCTCGAGCAACAACAAGACGCGTAGACACGCACGCGCACGCGCACCAGTGAACCGAGCGCTGCCCATTTGACATTTGACGGAACGAGACGAGACGAGAGCCGCCGTCTGGTCCGCTGCTGCTTGGAGCATCCCGTCAAAGCCACTCGCCCTGCAAGCCAGCCCACTTGAACCTGAAGCCAACCCTTCTCGGAGATGGACGCCTATCTTGGGGCGGCAGAGGCTAGCCGTTGCGCCCTTCTGATGGTTGCAAAATCTGCACACACGACCACACGACTCGCTCTTCACCGCCGTCTGGCTGAGTCGCGTCCTCGCTGGCCGGCAAGTGCGGGCGGCATTCTTGGAACAGGGTTCAGCGAGAGAGACGGCCAATGCGTGCAATGAGGCGGCAGGCTGGGCTGAAGCTGATCATTGGGAAACGGAAGATTCGAGTCGCACCCGCCGCCTTCCGCGCCTCCGCTGGGGGCCACAGTCTCCTTCACTCATCGTCTCCCCTCTCTTGCCTCCTGTCCGACTCAGACTCAACTGAACTCAACGACCTCTCCAATAGGACCCCCCTTCTCTCCCTCCCAGCAGCCCATCTTAACGCCTCTAGTACTTGTTGTCACCAACACTGCCACCTGCGACTCTTCGACGATACCCTCGACCCACCCTCTTTCGGCTCGCTTTCTGCTTCAGCTTCAAGACTCGCCTGTTGTCCGTTTACTTCGACCACCTCTTAACCTTCAAGCTTCAGCCAGCCCTCCTTTGAAGCCCGCTCCAGTGCACAGACCTCGTCTTGCACTCTCGCTCGACCCAAAGAAACGCGTCGCGTACTGTACAAGAAGCGATTCAGATCACAATTTGCGTTTTACATTTCGACGCTACTGGCAGGCAACCGCATCACGACACCATCACCTCCGCTCTGACGCAAGCATCGGTGAACAAAGCACGTAACACGTAACGCACCGCCTCACGTGCTGTTGCTCGCGTCAAAGATGCCTCTTCCCGCGTCGCTCTTCATGAATCGAGGCCGCTCCTCTTCGGTCATGGCTTCTCTCACCAACGACAACACCCACCAGCGAGACACGACGGACAGCATGGGCATCTGGACAGGTGCAGCCATGCAGCTCGCACTCGACGACACTGGTGCACCGATGTACACTCCTCCCGTCACCGCAGCTGGTTTCAACCAACAAGCAGGCGGCGGACTCTTCCTTGGCGACGCCTTCAGCGACGCGTTTGTAGACGCTTCAAAGCCGCGTGGCCTTGACGAAAACCACCAGCAGCAGCAGCAGCAGCAGCATCGCCAACTTACAGAGGCGTACCAAGACACCACAGGGCCTTCGACCTCCTACTATCCTTTCAACCCGCGCGCTCACCTTCTCAGACGCACATCCAGCACTTCGACCCTCGGTAGCACAGGCGACGAGGAGGAGATCGAGTGGTCGCAAAGTGATCTCGACAGGCTCAAATCTGTGAGTGCGCGCGTTCGCAAGTCCTATCTTGTTTTACAGCTGACACCTCAATGTTCCCCCTCCTCTCATTCGGGCGCGTGTCTCCTTACTTTCACCGGCCGCATATGCCACGCACATTCGACAGGTCTACGATGCCTGCGTCGAAGAAGCCTCCTTCGAAACTCCCTTCAGCGGTCCACCGCCGTCACAGCTGCTGCACGCAATCGCCAAAGCCTGCCGTCGCGCTTACCCCGATGATTGGCGCCACTCGATAACGCAGACGCGTACCAAAGCTTTACAAATCGCAAAAGACATCGAGAGGCGCGAAAGAGCAAGAGCACGAGCTGATGACTCGGAAGATGAACGTGCGCGTCTTGGAATCGCACAAGGTGGTAGAGGCGGTTGGAGAGAGGCGTATGGTGCTTCGATGCTCCCTGGCATTTCAGAGGCAACGCCGAAACAGGGCGGCGCGGATGACATGGACGCGACTGTGGGTTCTTTTTATCATTTGATCATGGGCGACTGCTGACCACCGATCCGTTTTTGCATTAAGCCTCGACGCCGAAGACTGCGCCGGAATGACTCCATGGACTTTTTGCCCCATACTCGCAACATGGATGCTCTCGCACGGTATGTACCAAGTTCTTCATCCCCAGACCTTGGTAGCTGATATTCTCACCGCGCGCGCTTGCAGCCTCTCCTCCAAGCTCAACCAGAGCAGCGAAGACGGCCCCAGCATGTTTCACAACCCACATCACGGATGTGCAGGTCGTTCTCGCACAGAGACGACATCTGCCGGCTCCAGTCCACCACATTCGGCACCCCTTCATGGCCGCTTGGCGCGAAGCATGACTTTTACCGGCTTGAGCCTAGCTGCATGCGGCGAAGACGCTCAGATCCCGATGCAAGACCTCCGGCTCAGCAGCATGAGTCCTTCGCCAGTTAAGGCTAGCTTTGATATTCGTGGACCAGACGAGACGTGCGACAAGCTGTATGCTGCAGCTCCTCTTTCCGCCCGTCCAGCTACGAAGCTCGGCCATGGCTTCGGACAGACCCAGCAGCATCAAGGCCTCATGCATAGTCTGTATCATGCTCCGTCTTCTGGATCCCTACAGTCGTCGACTAGCTCCTCGCTGTCTTCGGCACCGTCTCTTACCGACAGCAACGATGAAGACGGCGAAGCCTCTGCTGCTGGCAATCTCTCTGTCTACGGCTCCTCGCTCGCTTCGGACGCAAGCAGCAGCGCGATGACCGCACTTTCGAACAGCAGCATTGGCTCTGGTGGTAGCACGCCTGGCTCCAAGAAGCGCACGTTCGACGTCGCGAATGACGGAGAAGCAGCCTCTGACTATCTGCGTGGCAGCCTCGGCACATCCGCCAGGAATGCATTCGGCTCCTGGTCTGCAGCTTCGCTGGCCAGCTTTTCCTCGTCGTCAGCTACTGCCTCGATCGCGGACGACAGCTCGGAACCTGCTACACCCTGTGCTCAGCTCGAGCTGGGCGACACTCCTACAGGCCAACAGGAGCACGATTATTTCTCGGCTCCTTTTACAAGCCTAGGCGGTCCTGCCGTCTTACCTGCAGACTTGGCCATCAACACCCGGCTGGACGAGTACCCACGCCTGTCGTCGCATTTCAAGACGACCAAAAGTCAAAAGCCCCCGCTGCACAAGAGTCACACTTTTGATGCCATCTCGACTTCGCCGAGGAAATGCATGCGTCTTGAACAGGAGGGATGGCTTCTCGCACCACCCCGTCTTCCAACTGCTGGAACTGGGATCTCACTCGACAGTCCCTTTGACGAGCACTTTCTGAACCACAAGGCCTAGATCTACAACTGGCTGTTCTCATCTGGAACAGCTGAACCTTTTGCGGACAATTTCTATACGTCTTGGCTTACACTACACGAATCTTGGCACGACACGTTACGCAGATACACGTTCAGGCAATGCAATGCAGCTCTCCTCAGGAAATGCAACTTCAGTTGTGCTACTATGAGTCTGACTCTACCTCTCGATTCCCTTTGATCGTTCGAGGTTCCCTATAGTTCGTGTCTTTTCATTTTTGATCTACTATCAACTTCTTCATGCAGTCACCTCGAAGGCATGATGCATTCTTCAATACACTGTCCAATCGCTAGATCGTTGGCAAGATACCCTTTATAATCATTTTAGCACGGCATCTTCTTGGATCTTCTCTGGTGTGTCCTCAATGCAGGACACCGCACGCAATGAATCGCGATATCTTGATGCGGGCAGCTCACATTAGAACAAAGTGCGCTTGAGTGGTCAGCTTGTTTGAGCTTGGAGCACTTTGCAACCGAGCAAATTGAGGATCTGTAAATGGCGATGGCTCAATGGCATGCAGTGTTAACGTTCTTCTTCAATCGTGACGTGATGGCAATAGCAAAGCAACAGATGAGTATGCTACATTTGTCTAGTTGTGCACTGCGTAGTTTCTTGGTTCCCTTCGGTTCTGCCCTGTGTTGTAAATGACCGCTCCTTGATCCCCCCGCACTCCTTGCCTACTGTTGGTCCATCATTAAAATTGTCGAGATCGTATGTCAAAATTTGCGTATGTACTGCGAAGCCTGGACTAAGTAGCTATGAATTTCCGTCTAGGACTTGCTGCGTGTTAGCGCCCCTTCCTTACGAGGCAGCAGTCGTTTGCTGCGCTGCAGATGGTCAAGCTTCGCACTTCCTTCTGCATTCGTTTCTGGAGGATCATTCACCGTCTCTGCAGCTCGAGTGCTTTCTTGCATAGTACGCTGCCGTTCTGACCCTTGCCTTGACCGTTTTGCTCGAGTCTGATCCGCTGAGATCAACGTCGGCTGGTCCTCCACAGATCCTGCGACGGTATGCGGGTCTTCATCGCTGTCTGACTTGTCCAAGTCGATCTTTCGTCGTTTGCTCAACGCTGTCGGGGGAACACTAGAGCTGTGCGACCTCTTGATCTCTTTGAGTGGAGATAAGAAAGGCATTGGGATTGGCTCTAGCGCTGATTTGATGTCCTGATTGTATCTCCTACGAGGCGAGAGGATTTGGGAATTGTTATCGAGCAAATTTGCTGCTCTGGCAGCTTTGACTGGCGAAGCTTGTCCAATTTCGGTGATATCAGCGGAAACATGACAGCTAGGTCGGCACTCTGGGGCCCTCGACGTTTTAACCTCTGCAGCTTGAGCAAGTTCTTCAACAGCGCGGCTGTTCATATCGTCTGCTCGCGGTGCGTCCTGCTGTGAAGCCAAGGTCGCAGAGCCAGCCCCTGGTACCGTCTGAGAAGGCAAGCCAAGGAAACTGCTCGAAGCGATCCAGTGTTGACTCGCTCGCGGAGGGACCTGCGACATTGGCGGCGTAGGCATGACGAAGTGCATTTCCTCCTGTGTGCCGCTCAGCAAGGCCGCAGCGGACCTCTTCGACATTTGCGTCGAGGGCAATCGTTCCAGACCAACGGAACGAGGCTCAGCAGCAGCAGCAGCAGCTTGTCGGCGGGCTTCTTCTTGTTCGACGTATTGGTGGATGAGCTGGTTCGTGCCATGTGCAGAGGTGCCGATTGTTGCGTTTACGGTCCGAATCTGCTCAGTCACGCGATGGAGAATGTCGAGCTGATGGTCACGCAGTTTTTCGACCAGCTCGTCGGATTGATGGGTGCTCGTCACAGCACTCGAGGTCATGGTCTGCAGACAAGAATGTATACTCAGCGCGCAGGCGATTGTCAGAATGCGCTGTGACGGTACACGCACCTCCATCAGTCGTTCCTGCGAGGTTTGTAGCAGCTCTAGCTTGCCAGACAGATTCTCGCTGGTCATTGTGCTCGCAGCTTGGCGAAGCTGAGTAGCTTCGGTGCGCATATTTTCGATGTCTTGGGCTATGGATCGGGATATATCGACTTGCAAGGTCTTGCTTGTAGATTCGGCTGAAAATACTTGGCATCAGATTGTGCGCACGCATGGCGCTTTGGTCAAAAGCACGACGCATTGCTCACCAAAAGTCTCCAGCTTGGCGTTTGTAGCCTGCACAAGCTTGTCGATAGAGTCAAAGCACTTGACCGTGTCTGCCTTGAATTCGTCAAATCGCTCATCAAGCGACTTGAGCCGCTCTGTGGTCTTGTCTAGCTTTGCATTTTGCTTTTCGAGGAGGAGGACCAAGGTCTGTAGCGAGCCGAGCAGGCGTGCGGGGATATTCACGTCCTGTACAGCCGGCGTTGAGCGTTCGACTGACGTGTCTGCTGGCGCCTGATGAGCTGGACTGTGAACGGGCGGTGTTATTGTCGCGGCTGGCGCGAGGGTCTGTGCCGTTGAAGGCGCGACAGGCTGTGGCTGAGAGGTGGACGCAGAAGAAGGCATGAAACGCGACCACATGGGCGGAGGAGCAGAGGGCGTGAGCGAGAGATCTATCTGTTGCGTGTGATACGGCGCGCGTGTCGTCGGGATCAGTGGTGAGCTGTAGGCGGACGCGTCTGGGGGTGGTGAGGCCTGAAGAGGCGGACGGTGCAAGTAGGCGAGCTTCTGGCCGTAAGAGAGTTGCGATTGGGGATCAGGCTGCGTGTAGGCCTGTCTGTGAGCATACTGAAGTGGGTAATGCGCATATTGCGGTCGTTGCTGCTGTTGTTTGTCTTGTTGCTCTTGCTGCTGTGATTGCTGCAACGATGATTGCCCTGGACCTGCTGCTGGCATGGTGGATCTTGAGTGTCTCCCCGAAGAAGGTGGGAAGGGTGTAATGGTGGGAATAATGGCATGTATGCGTAGTGCTGGTAAAATATCCAGTTCTCTATGGTCAGAGCAGACAGGCGTGTTTCCATCAAGTGGTCAAGGTGAAGAGGATGATCGAGAGCTGCATGGTGGCCAAAATGACGAGGAAAGCGCACTTCTTGCTTAGACGACGTTCATTCCATACAGAGCCTCGTTCAGCTGCACTGCTGCAATATGGCCACACCCGCTGGCAGCGTCGACGAGCCAGCCGTCGCCGGTCCATCCTCTGTCCAGGCCTTTGCGGGCCTCAGCAGCCTCGTCGACGGCAGGATCCTGCGCTCGCTCGTTTCGCAGGGCTTCACGCAGCCGACGCCCATCCAGAGCGCGGTCCTGCCTCTAGCAATCAGCGAGAACAAGGACATCCTCGCACGCGCAAAGACCGGATCCGGCAAGACGCTGTCCTATGCCATCCCCCTCGTCCAGAAAATCCTGAGTGCGCGATCGAGGCTCCAGGATGGATACGCCTGTGCAGACTATCTGGCGACGCGCGCGCTCGTCTTGGTGCCTACGAGAGAGCTTGCAGAGCAGATCTCGTCTCATATCAGGACCCTGTGCGACTTCTTCAAGGACCGGGACGCCATCAGAGTCGTCAATGTCGCTGGAGCGAGTCAATCTTCCAAAGGCAAGGGCAGCCAGGACAAGGTGCAAAAGTGGGTGTATGGCAGCCCTGGAAGGATGGTTCACGGTGCATGCAGCTAATCTTTGCTCCTTCGTCAGGCTCCAGCTCGCAGATCGCCCAGATGTCGTGGTGGCCACACCATCACGTGCTTTGATACACCTTCGGTCGCAGGTGGGTTCGGCGCGACACTCTTGGCTTTGATTGACGCTAACGCATTGGCGTGGCAGGCCCTGAGCCTAGAGCATCTCGAATGTCTCGTTATCGACGAAGCGGACCTGATCCTGTCCTACGGCCACTCGAGCGACGACATCAAATCCATCCTTTCCGGCGGCTCCTCCTGGACCTTGCCAGCGGTCTATCAATCCTTCCTCATGTCCGCGACTCTGACCGAAGAAGTCGACGAGCTCAAAACCGTAGTTCTGCGCAACCCAGTGACAGTCAAGCTTTCAGATGCAGAGTCGTCAAGCGACGGCCAGCGGACGAAACTTACTCAATATGTCGTTCGAACGTCTGAAGATGACAAGTTCTTGCTTATTTACGTCATTTTGAAGCTCAAGCTTGTCAAGGGCAAGATCTTGATCTTCGTCAATGACACGGATCGAGGATATCGTCTCAAGCTGTTCTTGGAAAAGTTTGGCATCCGAGCGGGAGTGCTGAATGCGGAGCTGCCATTTAATTCAAGGTGAGCACATGAGTTAGCATGATGCGAGGCGTTGACTGACAATGTCTTGGCCCAGGTACCATGCTGTGCAAGAGTTCAACCGTGGCGTATTCAACTACCTTATTGCAACAGACGAGAGCGGACTGGAAGGCCTAGACAAGGATTCAGACGATGAAGGCTCGGACAATGAGGAGAATGGGCTGATCTCGACCCAGCCGATGCCAGCCAAGGCGAGCGCAGACGGAGCGGATGGGGAAGAGGATCAGGAAGCTTCGACATCTAGCAAGAGGAAAGCGACTGAAACTGCACAGAGCAACAAGAAGAAGAGGAAACAGCACGGTCGGTCAATACAGCAAACAGAGTACGGCGTCACGCGCGGCATCGACTTTGTCGACGTAGCTTGCGTGATCAACTTCGACCTTCCAGCCTCTGCGCGCTCGTACACGCATCGAATCGGGCGAACTGCTCGTGCTGGACGAAGTGGCATGTCTCTGTCTTTTGTGGTCCCAAAGAAGCAGTGGGGTTCAAGCAAGCAAAAAGGTTTCGAGACGAGCTTGAAATCAGCCAAGCGCGATGAGAAAATCTGGAAACGCATCGAAAAGGACCAAAAATTCAATTATGGTGTTCCAGACGACCAAGTGCAAGAGTACATCTTTGATATGAAACAAGTAGAAGGTTTCCGATATCGAATGGAAGATGGTTTGCGATCCGTCACAAGGGCCTACGTGCGCGAGGCGAGGATCAAGGAAATCAAAAACGAAGTCTTGAATTCGGATAAGCTCAAAGCGCATTTCGAAGACAATCCTCGTGATCTTGCATACTTGAAGCATGATAAACCGCTCAACCCGAATAGGGTACAGAAACACATGAAACATGTCCCATCGTACTTGATGCCGCGAATAGCGCCCGTGGGAGGAGCGAATGCGCCTGGTGAGGACGACGGTGCAGCGACCGGCGATGGATCTAGTACGGCGAACACTGGTTCCACAAATCTCAGCAACAAGTATGTCCCGTATCGAAAACCGACGACGAATAACAAGAAAGGCGGAAGAGGTGGCAAATTCCGGTCAGGAAAACGCGGCGATCCTCTAAAGAGCTTCAAGCGCAAGTGACCGCGTATCCTTACTTATCACGAGAGGCTCGATCATCAAACGAAGTGAGATTCTTGTCGTTGTATAATTACTGAACCTGGCCATGGGCAGCAAAGTCACGAGGTTCGTCCGCCTTCGCGTGCCGCAATTCTGGCCGTGCCCGGTCATTGTTTACCATCTCTCAATCTTGGCTCACAACTCTTAATCAGTGTCGTGCCGCCTTTACCTGTCATAATCTCTGACATATCGCCTCCAGTCTACCGAGACTTCCGAGCGCGGCCGGCCGCTTACATCCCGGTCAATCCTTTCACGACCTACCCAAAGCTATCAGGCTGTCAGCACGGCGTATCCCGCTTGCAGCACCACAGCGGCTGAAGATTGAGTCATCCTGTCTTTAATTGTCTGACAGCTTACGGCGCAGGCACCTTTAGCATGCTACCCGCTAACCGCTCTCAGCGGCCAAAGCCATTAGCCTTCATCAAGCCATTACGT
Organism: Cystobasidiaceae sp. HBUAS51001; assembly: GCA_003351005.1. Lineage (NCBI taxonomy): Eukaryota > Fungi > Basidiomycota > Cystobasidiomycetes > Cystobasidiales > Cystobasidiaceae > Cystobasidiaceae sp. HBUAS51001. Next base: position 137,634 of record KZ857212.1, on the reverse strand, counting down.
CCGCTTCAACGACACCGGCCGCCTCAGCGGTGGTACAAAGTGCTATTCAAGAATGCGACAAGTACAAGACTATTGCTTTGCATGCTCTTCTTTCTTGCGGCCCGGGTGCTGCTGCACAACTCTGCAGCAATCATGACTACGCTGCACGACCCCACGGCACCAAGCACAGTCTTCAAGAGTTATCAGATCGGCGACACGGGCATCGTCTTACGATCGTGGAAGTGGCCTGCTATCTTCGAGATTGAGTCGGGCCTCACGAAACAACATGCACGCGCTCAGCCAATTCCAGAGCTGAGAGGAGGGCGGCGGCCGGCTTCGTATGGCTGCGAGCGGACCCCTGAGGCTCCTCTGCTATTCATTGGCGTTTTCTCTACTGCCAGCCGCTGGAGCAGACGAGCTTTGCTTAGGGAATGCGAAAAGCCAATGGGCGAGTTTGTGAACGGCGCCAGGGTAGAGTTCAAGTTCATTCTCGGTCGGCCGAAAGAGGAAGAGGAGATGCGGAACTTGACCTTTGAGGCTGAAAGGCATAAAGATATCATCATACTCGACGATAAGGAGAACATGAACAATGGCAAGACGTACGCTTTTTATCGCTATCTGGCAAAGCGACCTGGTGCGAAACCTCAATTCGCATTCAAAGCCGATGACGATGTGAGCCAGTCTAGACCACTAGAGTCTGACTAGGAAATAAGTTGATGGAGATAAACACAGGCTCTTTTGGTGATCTCTAACATGGTCGAATTGCTTCGCAAGCTAGACTGCCGCAGTCTGTACTACATGGGAACCTGCTTTGACTTCACGTGGGTCGCATAAAGCTATGAGCAGGACGTCAGCCAGGCTTACAGCTCTCATTGCTAGGTGCGGCATGAACCGAGGCTTTCCGCCATACTTTACAGGCATGGCATATGCACTCAGCGCCCCGGTCTACCAATGGATCGGCAATGCAGAGCTAGGACGGCGAAAGATGCGGGGCATGGAGGATGTCAGAACGGGACAGTTTATGCTAAACATTGATGAGAAGAAGGGCGAGAAGCTCATCAGACTGCATCTGGATGGAAGAATGGGCGAATGGCGGCATTGGAGAGGCACGGAATGGAATTTCAACCCAGAGACGGTGCTTGTTATCCATGGGATGAAGAAGGAGGAGCATCTGAAAAAGTTGAAGGAGGAGCTGGGCAGAAAGTTGCGTCCTGTGAAGCAGATTGTCTAGCCTGAAAGGATAGAATGGCCTAGAGCGCAGTCGACATCGCCATGGGTCCTTGCAAGATCTCTCTCAATGTGTTGTCAGCATGGCCAGTAAAAAGGAGAGTAGCCAGACTTTGCTACTGACGCGCTTCACGTCGCTTCATTCTCTTACAAACATCGCTGTACGTTGTTACCTCTTCGTCAACACAGGATCTGATAAGGGCATTTCTAACCCCTATTTGGATAGCGGGCTATCCCTATTCTCGAGCACGCTTGTCTCCGCGGGGGGGCCTTATCGGCGTCTGGTGGCCAAAGCGATGACATGCGAGGAACAAAGCAGGCGAGCTGCGACTGATCTGCAGCATATTATATGACAGCCCAGCTTGCTCCTGCCCCGACACGTACACTGGCGCTCACAGCTGACATGGCCGCCCTGCGCTCGTGGACGCGACTGCTGTGGCCCTTTTCGGTGCGCGTGGCAGAGACTGACCTGGCCTCGACGACCGCGGTGGTGACGCTGGGAGAGGCAGGCAGCGCTGGCGTTGGCTACGCGACGTGCGAGCATCTGGTGCGCCACGGCGTGTCGACGCTCGTTATCGGTACGAGCGACTTGCAGGGCGATGGCAACACCGTCAAATCCAAGTTGCTCGAGCTCGCGCACTCGGTGGACCTCACGCCGACTATTCACGTCTGGGAACTCGACCTCGCGTCCTTTGACAGCGTCACTGCGTTTCACAAGCAGCTGCAGCAGCTCAATGAACTGCATATATTCGTCGGCATAGGAGGCGCACTCTCGTCGCCCGACTGGACGCTCACGCAGGATGGATGGGAGCGAGCGTGCGTCGCACTTGATGTGGCGAGAGCCGGCTGGAAATCCAAGACTAATATTCAATTCTGCCTTGTTATACAGCTTCCAGATCAACGTGCTTTCCATGGGCCTGCTGGCCCATCTCACGCTCGGCGAGATCGCAAAGACCGCTGACAATCCCAAATGCAAGTTCAAGCCGCACATGGTTCTCGTATCTTCCGAAGCGCATTACAATGCCGAATACATCCAAAGAAGCGCACCAAAAATCATAGATGCACTCAATGAGCCAATGAGCTACCCGGACCCAGCTCGGCAGCCGTTTGAGCTCCACGACATCAGCCAATGTAAGTGCAGAGCAACTCTTACTCATCAAGAAGGAACTCGCACTGACACTGGCGTTTCGCGCGCACACACAGTACTCGTGATACAGATTGCGAAAGAGCTGGAAACCCTGCCTGCTGCTACCAACGTTGTCATCAACAGCTGCTGTCCAGGACTGTATCAAGGCAGTCCAGCAACTAAGCGAGAGTATTCACCGCTCGGAAGGTGAGACGCTCTCAACGATCACCAGCTGCACTGTATCTTCATCTTCGCTGATATGCGTCTCTGAACCGGCGCAGATACCTCATCGACACCTTCGCATGGTCAACAGAGTACGCAGCTCGAACCATATTCTACGCCGCAGTCTCGCCTACGTCACCGGGAGCATACATTCAAGACTGCCAGGAAGTCGAGCCCAATCCATTCATCACGTCAGAAGAAGGCAAAGACGCGCAGACCAAAGTATGGCAGGAATGCGTCAAGCTGTGGATCAAAAAGGACGCGGATGTCCGCTTGCTCGAAGCTAGTGCGCCGTGAAACAATGTCAGCTTGCTGACGGTTGCATGAACAAACAAAGATATAGTATCTGTTTCCAATGTGTAGCAATAGTACAATCCTCTTCGCCAAGCAGCAGTCATGGCGCCGCCTCAAGATGCCGGCTATCGTGTGCTTCATCTCAGCGTGTCACTGCCCAGTTTGCCACATTTGCCACTCTGGCGTCTGGACCGCCTCATGAATGCGAATCCGTTTGCAGCTTGCTTGTCCTCTAGCTGCACCAGAACACGCAGCATCAAGCAGCGCACCAGCAGTATGAGGACGAACACCTACGTCTCGGCCGTCGCAGGCTGCCTGTTCGCTGCAGCTGGCTCAGCGAATGCATGGGGCGTTGCAGGTGAGCCTGCTTAGGCCCAAAGCCAGGCGCGACCTACTGGTGCGAGTCAGCTGAACACTGCTCCGAATAGGCCATCAAATTGTAGCAACAATCGCACAAAGTGAGTAATACGTCCCTTGCAAAGGAAGACATTCACTGCTAGGCCAACTGACCTTTGTCCTTGCTTATGTGCCGGTTCGTGATCACGTTCTCACTTGGGAAACAGTCCACTTACACCCTTCCACACGAGCTGCGGTTGCCAAGATCCTGCCAGGTGCCTCATTCGTTCTCAAAGAGCTCCCCAATGCCTCGTCTTTTCAACAAGCTGGCACTGACTATTGCTGCGCTGATGTGACAGAATGGACAAATGGCCAACTTGCCAAGATCGCAGCCTGGCCAGACAGAGTCCGTTTCCAGTACCCATGGTCGAGCCAGCTGCACTATATCAACCTCATCAATCCCGAGCATCCACCCAACAATTGTGCCTGGCCAGGACGCGCGAATTCGGAGCAGAATGTCCTTAATGGTAGGCTCAAGTCCATGTAGGTGTGCTGTAAACCGCCAGCTGATGCGCTTCATTGTGCAGCTATCCAGAACTACACTGCTCGCGTGGCGGTGAACAAAGATGACATTGACTTGCGCTTCCTGGTTCACTATGTATGTGCATCATGCCGGGACAGGGGTACCGCATGCTTGACTTACATGTCCTCACAGGTTGGAGACGTCCATCAGCCTCTACACTTGACAGGCAGGAACAAGGGCGGTAATGGTGATCCTATTATCTTTGAAGGCAGGCACATGTCTATGCACGGTGAGCAGCTGAAACACGGATTGTTGAGACTGCAGTTGCTCAGCCTCGTGATGTCTGACTCTTTCGTAGGTCTTTGGGACACTCAGCTCATCGCCAAGTACATTCGAGAACAGCGCAATTACACCCAGCCGGTTCCTTCTGAACAAATCGAGTCCGCGCTGACTGGCTCAATTTACGACCCCTACGTGCGCTGGATCGTCTGGGAAGGCATCCGGGATTGGTGGTTTCACGACCTTCCAAGCTGGCTCGCCTGTCCTTCAACCAGCGTCACTGGAAGGTTCACCTCGAGCGTACAGCAAATTGCATTTGGCACGGTCGCCGGTCCAGCAGATGATGTCGTATGTCCTCAAGCATGGGCAGAGGAGCCGCACAGCTATTGCTGCAAGTACATTTACCCTGCAGACTTTGATGAAGGACATGGGCCAAAGGAACTAGGCACCCCAGAGTACATCAACAAGATCAAGGGAGACAAGGTCGTCGAATCTCTGCTCGCCAAGGCTGGCATCAGGCTTGCGGCTGTACTCAATACTATTCTGGGCGACGAAGCCGAGCTCAAGACATTTGGCTTGGTCAGCATGTGATTATGTGCGACCGACAGAGTGATTGGATGCATTGCATAGCACATTGGGCGCATATTGGCCCTGAAATATTCCTCGCGCCTCTCGTGAACATTTTCGACACGAATGATTCGGTTGCGCGATTTTGGGCATTTACGCGCACCTCATCTGAGCAGTAGCAGAAACAGTGTACCATAGCAGGGCCAAGCAGCTGCTGGAAGTGCCGCCATTGCTGGGGTGTGATCGCGACGTCGCCGCAGCACTGCATCCTAGGCGTCCTAGACGTCCAGTCACGTGTCTTGAGCCGATTAGCCACTTTCTCTCTCGTCGTTCCTTGACCAGCTTGACTCTGCTCCACCGCCCTGTGGTCACTGTCTTTACTGCTTCTCTGCAGAGCGAGCGATCTATGAGCTCGAATTCCGGCACGGCGTTGCTGCTCGTGCTGCTGCAGCTGGGCTCGCGGCTCGTGACATTTACGCTCAATCAAGCGCTACTCTCGTACACGACTCCAGCCGCGTTTGGCACTGCGACTATCCAACTTGAGCCACTGCTCAACACTGTTCTCTTCCTCGCTCGAGAAGGTATACGCGGTGCTCTGGCACGACAGCCTCCCACCGCAGGCAATGGCAGGTTGACACAGAGCATCTCGAAATATCCGCTGCTTCTAGGCGCGCCACTCACGATAGCTGGCTACTGGCTATACGCGCACAATGCGTCCACATCAGTACGAACGCAAGACTTCTTTGCGCCAGCGATGGCGCTATACGCCCTCGCGACCATCACCGAGCTGGCCTCGGAGCCGTACTTCAATCGCGCTCAGATTGCAAGAGACGTCAAGCTGCGTGTTTCAATTGAAGGCAGCGCAGTCATCGTGCGCGCGGTGGTGACGCTTATGATCGTCCTCTACGGGCGTGAAAGTGCAGCTCTCCTCGCATTCGGGCTCGGCCAGCAAGCATACGCCACGACAGTGCTTGTCCGCTACGCGTGGCGATACCGCAGCGAAAGTCGGCGCTTCGACTCGAAGTGAGCTTTTCCAAGTACATGTTCGACACGCTCTGTATCACTGAAATGGATGTGATAGATCGAAGAATGAAGACAAGGGGCCGATCCTAAATCTCGCTTATGCATTGACGAAACAATCTTTCGTCAAGCAAATCCTCACTGAAGGCGACAAGCTCATCGTATCGCGCATCAGCCCAATAGAGGATCAAGGTGGTTATGGACTGGCTCTCAACTATGGTCAGTCGATATACTACGACCCTCTCTGAATTTGGCAAGCTTATGAGGCGCTTTTGGCACCTTGCTTTGCAGGCTCTCTGGTCGCTAGGGTTCTGTTTCAGCCTCTGGAGGAGTCATCCCGTCTTTTCTACTCTCGAGAGCTTGGGCAAGCGACTGAAGATGCGAAGGACGCTCCAAATGTTGTGGATAAGCCAAGTCCGGCTCTGCATTCGTCACTATCACTACTAGAACGTTTATGCAAGGCGCAGCTGTACTTGAGCATGATCTTCATTTTTTTCTGCCCTTTCTACACGACACCACTCTTATATCATCTCCTCGGCCGCTCCCGTTGGATGGCGACAAGCGCACCCAGGCTGCTTCAGCTATATCTCTTCCTCCTGCCATTTCTAGGCTTCAATGGAATTCTGGAAGCATTTGTACAAGCCGTAGCCACGGAAGAGCAGCTCAGTAGAATGTCTGCGGCATTACTTTTATGGAGCGCCGTCTACTGCGCTTCCTGCTTTGCCGGCGTACAATTGCTTGGCTTCAAGGAAGAATCGCTCATTCTGGCAAACATCGTCTCCATGGCGTGCCGAATCGTATATGGTGCATCATTCATCAAGACTTTCTGCCGACAGCGAGGTGGCACGTTTTCATTTGGAGATCTGCTTTGGAAGGCCAAATTCCCGTTCCTCAGCGCAGCAATGGCAGCGGCAGCTATGCGATGGAGCTCCGCAAACGTGCCTTGGACCACTTTCACAGGCTTGATCAAGCATGTTCTCATCGGTATATTCGGCTTCGTGTTGTTCATGTGTGCAAGGTAAGCATGGAGTGGCGCCTCAGACTAGGGCATGCAATGCTGATGTGCTCCCTTCAGCTTGTACGCCGAGCGTGAGCTAGTCAGAGATCTGATCCGAAAGCGCAGCGACTCGAAACAAAATATGGGAAAGAAGCACCGTTGACGTAAGAGATGCAGGAGATTGTGCATTACTGCGGTCATTACTACTCCGGCAACCTCGACCCTACTCCTGACTAAAGACTGAGAAGCGCGAACGGACAAGGCCTTTCCTCAAAGATGCATTAATATCGAACCGGATACAGGTCCCTGAGCTGCTCATCCACATAGCTGTGCTGCGAGCCCACACTTCGGTTCAGCTGGTCTGTGCTCGGTCGAGCCTGAGGATTTGGGCTGCGTCCGCCCCGCGCCAGATAGGCCATACTGCTGGCCGAGTTGGAGGATCCAAGGATAGCTTCATCGTCATATGGGCGCGCCGGTGGTGTTGGAAGTGGGTAGTCTGGCATGGCGTGTGAACTCTCGTTGTTATATGGGTATCCTTGCTGCGCATAATTTCCAGCAGATAGGCGATAAGCTGCATCTGCGTGGCCGTCGTACGTTTCCTGATCGTAATGCGAAACATCGTCGTCGTCGGGGCTCTCTTGCTTGGGATCCATGCTCCGCCTGGCTGCTACAGGTGGCATTGCTGGAATGCTGGCAAAGGCGTTTGAGGCGAAAGAAGGACTGTTTGCTACCGAGGTGTGGGTGCTGGCATCGTCGCGGAAGGAAATGAAGCCGCCAGATCCGGCAGAGGCGTCTGGCATGGCAGCTATGAAGGACGACCCGGTGGAGAAGCGTTGCGTCATGACAGGCGGCCCGTTGTTGGTGAAGCTGTCCCCACGAGCTCGCTTCTGCTTGCGGCGCTTGAAGAGGACAACGCCGATTACAACGGCTAATAGAGCGATGAGTGCAACGGCGATGCCTGCTGCTCCGCCGGCGCCAAGTCCGCCCGACTTCTTAGCTGCGCCAGTACCATCCTGAGATGTCGCGTCGCTGACATTGCTGTTCGGCGCATTTGCAGCGGGGTTCACGCCAGCTGCAGAAGTAACACCTGTGCTACTCGCAGCGGCACTTGTGGGAGCGCTCGCGATACTGCTAACGGCTTCACTAGAACTGACAGCTCCAGCAGATGTCCATGTGTTCTGCTGCTGCCAGGTATTGGAAGAAGCAGGTGCTTGCTGCCATGTATTCTGCTGCTGCCAGGTGTTTCCTCCATTATTATCGTTGTGCCCGCCATTGCCTCCGTTATTACCGTTGTTCTCGCCGCCCCAGTTGTTCTGGGAAGATGATGGCTGATTCCACTGCTGTTGCTGCTGAGTAGTCGGAGTCCACTGGTTGTTGCCTCCTTGGTTGTTGTTGCCGTTTCCACCGTTGTTACCATTACCACCGTTGTTACCATTACCACCGTTGTTACCATTACCACCGTTGTTACCATTACCACCGTTGTTGCCATTTCCATTTGAGCCTTGATTTGTGGGCTGAGCGGCAGGAGTGGTATTCGGAGCCCAGGTATTGGAAGGAGCAGGCGCGGCTCCATCTCCGCCTCCATTGTTTCCAGTATTTCCTCCTCCGCCGCCTCCTCCAGTATTGCCAGTCCCGCTTCCGTCGCCCTGTCCATTTCCACCAGCATTTCCACCAGAGCCAGAGCCACCGCTAAAATCTCCACTGCCGCCGCTTCCAGCAGTGGGATCTGGGCGAGTGGGAGCGAGTGTTGGATCAGACCCTGCAGCTGGTCTTCCCTGCGAAAGTCCTCCACCGGAATCGGTCCCAGAACCTGTGTCTTGCTGAGAAGGGAGAACGAAGTGGTTCAGTCAGCTTAGCTACTTGAAAAATATATTTGCTCGTGGTCGCTGAGGCTCTCTCAAATGGTCCACCCAGCAGGTGCGATATGATAGAGTGACTCTGGGTGATCGAGTAAACATACAAGAGTGGCGTCGTGTATAGAGCTTTGCATGAAGAAGGAAGGAAAGAACGAAGGTGACAGGCGACTCACACGGCGTGCTAGCTGAGCAGCACCAGCAGCACTGTGCCCATTCGAAGCCATAGTCTCGTTAAAGGGGTTTGAAAGCGTTTTGCCCTGCCACAAGCAGCGGAAAAGACAAGTCGCGGCTGGAAGTCGTGAGGAAGAAAGAGCCAAGTCGTCCTTGCGTGGACAATAATCCTACTGCTACTTGATGAGCTCGCCTGAGCGATGTTGATGCTTCCCAACGTGTACAGATAGGCGCCCGGGAGAGGAGTGAAAGGCCGTCTTGAGAAGCGTTGTCTTCTCCCTGCTGGCCTTTCTTGGACGCAGGATGCGTCCCAAACACCCCGTCAGGCTTGTCTCGTCGCAGGAAAAGAAAAAGAAGAGTTAACAAGCGTCTTTTGCTTTTGTTTTCTTCATCACCATTCCAAGTTAGACTTTTGAGAGCGTTTGCTCTTGCTGCTCGGCGCTTCCCTGCACTCCCTCGGCCGGACGGATCATCGTTTTGAGGAATGCGACTTGCCATGAATTGCACTTGCGAGTGAAGCTTGTTTCCGCGGGCTGGCATGAGACCTGAGCATCATGCTCGAGCGACGAAAAGAGCATCGTGTGTCTCTGGGATCTGCTTGTTCAGGTGCTATGTCGCTGTGCTGTTCCTCGGCCGCCTTTCAGCCTCTCGCTGCCCTTGCCATGTCTTGTGGACTGACACACGGCAGTCCTGTGACATAGCTCGCGGCTGTGACATAAAGGCGAGTGTGCTGCTTATCACCAATCCCTTGCATGGTAGTCATCTGGCGTGTCGATGTGATAGAGCAGATCCAGCGAGGGCGCCAGTCCGTCATAATTCGTCATTTGGATCCACCCACTGACAGGTGGCGACCACTTGAAGGCGGCAATTACAAAAGCAGAAAAGCTCTCATCATCGTGCACTTGTTCTTGCATTGCAATGCAATTTGCTAGACAAGCTACAGTACACGTGATTCCATCAATCCAGCCTAAACGTTTCCAAACAGACTGCTGCAGTAATATGAAAAGGCCAGAAAGGAAGAGCCTCCCTCCTCGACGAGGATGTTGTTGCGAGAAAAGAGCAGACGGTAGAGGTAAGGCCCTTCGAGATGCACATTGGGCATGTTTCGTGCAGGCGCTGCTGTTGAGCACCTCAGTCCGAATTGGAAGGGAGAAAAGTAGTAGAATGATAGTCCACCAGAAACGACGATAGAAAATTGGGAGGGTCCGATTGAAGACTGTATAAAGTACAGTGATTGCAAAGTGAAACGACGGGTTGCGGTGCGGACGACACAGAAAGAGAGAAGGCCTCTGTTAATTGTTTATTGGTTTTCTTCCTTTCGTAAAGTTTTCCTACGCAGAAGGGGAAACGAGGAAATCCGGTGTTGAGAGAAAATGCTGCCGACCCCTGCTGACTGGCGACTAGAAAGCAATCGTCCCACAGCAGCACAAAAAGTGCCGAGCGCGAGGCACTGCCAAAGCCAAATGCTGGAGCTGGAATCGACATTTGCGGGTCGAGGCTCGCCCATCTACTGCTTTCTAAATTCCGTAAGAACGGGGTATATATTGTTGAATGCGTCGTATAGATCTTCTCGAAGCTTTGCGCCGGTGAGGACGACTTTGCCAGACACAAAGATGAGAAGGACGACTTTTGGCTTGACCATTCGGTAGATGAGACCAGGGAAGAGCTGCAAGTGTCCAAGATGATGACGATGACGATGTACAGAGGCAATCAGCAGGGTGTTGGTAGAAACCCGACGACGCGACAAGTAGCTTAAGAAACCGCACCTCTGGTTCATAGCTGCTGAAATGGCCATGTGCAAATGCAAGTCCCTCTAAGCGAATCGGGAACTTGACATCGCACGATCCGACCATATTCTGAATCTTGAACTCGTTGAACGAGGCTTCAAAGCCCAGCTTTTGTATGATACGAGCGTATTTACGCGCAGCTAGACGAGCGTCATCCTCGGATTTGGCTCCCGTGACGACCATCTTGCCGCTTGCAAAGATAAGAGCTGTTGTCTTGGGCTGACGGACTCGCATAATGACGGCCGCAAAACGCTGTTGGAGAAGAAATTGCGAATCATGCTTAGCCTGTCAATCACCACAAATGCGATGTCGTAGAGAAAAGAAATGCCCACCTTTGGATTGTACTCGGCGTTACGGGCGTCTGAAGACGTCGAAACAGCGCAGCAAGTAGACACAGGCAAAGACATACACAACACCGCAGCGTTCACATCACACATACGCACCAGAATAACAGACCAGCAGCATCGACCCCAGCCAAACATTCCATCGAAACGGGAATGGGTTCGAGAATTCGACCCAAGTCGTATCGTCCACGTCACAAGTGAATTGAAATGGAAGGAGAAGGAAGGGCGAGCGGAAGCAAGAGCAAACCACATTGTGTCAACCACTGTGTCTCGACTGAGCTCTTCCTCAAGTCCGAGGCAGTGGCGGACCTAGCAGCGAGTGCCGATGGCAGAGCCGACGACGAGCAGATAGGGAAGGCCATGTGGAGGAGTCGCTGTACGCTCATCCGCACACACCGCCGCCTATCTACTCGTCGTCCTGCTCTGCTCTGGCTGCATGCCATCGCTGATGATGCACTATCAGGGATGCGTACGCAATCGCTGGCTAGGTCCGCCACTGCCAACAGACTGTCGGTGAGGGGATATACCCACGCAAAGCAATAGTCTTCAGGTCCAGCCTGACATTGAGATTGACAGTGGCGACGATGTTTCTGCAAGGTCCAGGGGTGTACGATTGAATGCAAGAGAATCCGCTGAGTCAGCTCTACGCGTCCAATCGTCGAGGAACAAGGACAGCGACACACTGCAGGGTCGGCACAATGCCATGGGAAGGAACATTTGCCAATGGCTGAACTGCATTTGAAGATGCTGCAGCCATTGTTGCATCGCTGCTGACCGATTTGGCGTCTGCAGGCGTGGGCAGTGGCGGGAGAGCAAAGCCCTGTGGTCCGCCAAAGGCAGCAGCCTTGCCTGCGTTGGATGACGTGTCCATGCTGTTGACAGACGATGCGGATGCACTGGGAAACGACAAGCCGCTGCCGCCGGCCATGGAGGAGGCCGCTGACGACTGGCCGTGCGAGGGCAGCGACAGGGACGAGCCTGGCGCAAACGAGTTGAACGACATGGCTGTGGATTGGTCGTTGGGGGAGTTTGTAACGACGCTAAACCAAGTCGATGGGAACCACACAGAGCGGGTATTGCTAGCTATGCGTAGCGTAGGCCTCTGCTCTTGCTGGAGATTGAGGTGATGGTCGTTGACTCGGTACGAAAGCTAATTCGTCGAGCTTGAAAGGAGCGGGCAGGGCCTCGGGCAGCGGGCTGTCGCGGTTGCAGGCTGGAGGGGCGATAGACAGTTGTGCTGACACTACTACTGCGTATGCGCTGTCCGCCGTCGTGCGTTTGCGTTGCCCGTTGTCGGTGGCCCGGTGCAATTGGAATGCGGGCGTCGGTGGTTGGAGCTGAGCAGAGTTGTGGAGCGCGAGTGACTGGTTTTGAGCGACGGCCCGCCACGGCACTCGAAGCGTCTGCAGGCCAGCCAGGGAGCGCTGAGGCGTGTGGATGAGTGTGCCTGACTGCTGTGACGGCGTATATGACTCGCTGTCTGCCTGTCAGGTCTTCCCGCCGTGTCTGTGGCTGTTTGCACTGGTCAGCCAGCTCAAGCATGCGTGCGATCGGAAGCCTTCAGCGTTGCATGGCGAAGAAAGCAAGCATGCATGCTGGACTGTGACTCGGGCCCTGCAGATAATGAGGTATGTAGTAGACTGGCTCCCTCCTTCGCTGTCACTGTGTTCGCTTGTCAGACCTGATATCCCTGGAAGCCAGGCATTAGGCGATCGAGGCAGACGATGGGCAGTGAGCCCGGTGGACTTCTCGCGTAGATTGCATTCGTATCAAAGAGAGAACCACACGGGGACGAGATACTGATGTCGGCGGCACCTCAAGACAGTCATCTTTCTATTCCTTTACAACACCCTTTCCGACTGTCATGGCAGCTGACGGCTAACCATGGCTTCTGAACATTGACAAAAGTGAAAGCCAACTCACTACGCATCTGAATGATGCGCGCTCGCCTGCTTGCTAGGATGGGAACGAAGCGGCTTCGGAGTCAGTCAGAACACTGTTGCGCGTGCAAGCGTATCTTGCTGTTGGTTGCTCGTGGCCAGTGGGGCTAGACAAGCTCTTGAGCGTGGTAGCTTGTCCATGTAGAATCAATACGCTATCACTGATTGCGAATGCCTTGAGCTGCACATGTGCATGCTCGCAACGGTACCGAAATGATTCGGCTTGTGGATGGCCATAGACGCATAGATCGTGACAACGCAGCGGTAGAGTCGGGTTAAATCGACCCGGACTATCGTTCTTCCTTGAGTGGGATTGACGTGAAAGCCATGTTAGAGGTATGGCATGATCCACAAGCAGATGGAGCAGTACTGAGCGCGGGTGAATGGTGTCAAAGTGTCAGGCATATGGTCGTGTCTGAGCTGGAGCTGCATTGTGAGAAAAAAAGAAAAGGGCAGCGAGAGTGTCAGGGGACTTTTGCAGAGCGAGCACCAGGGGAAACTTCTTCATGTCACAGTGTGTGAGGGAACATCTCTGAAATATGCTCTTCCGAGCTGTGTGGGCCAGTAAGCCGCAGTGGCTTCCGAATGAATTGGAGAGTACATCGATACTCGGCCAGCTTTCGCTCTCTTGGACAGACGCGGCATTCAAGAGACTGAGCAGCAGGTGTGTGCGACGAGATACCTTGTTCGGTACAGAGATGTAAGTGCTGAAAGTTGGGCCCGTTGAAGACCTCTTGACGCGATGTCCAGGACACACCCCGTCGCTCAAGGCCGGATCCGCAGCAGCCGGCTGATTTGCAGTTGTGCGTTGGAACTGTAGGCATAGTAGATTACAGCCCTTGTGTGCTGCGCCTGCTGCTCTCCATACCGTGCTGTTGCTCGTTGGATTGGAACAGACGCGTCTCTTCGGCGCTTCAGGGCCGTTTATCAGCGAGGGCGCCACTGCAATGTCCGCAAGCATGACAAGCGCCGCTCAATTAGGGAGTTGCGCGACGTTTGTTTCATTCACAGGCTCGGCTCCACGCGCTCACAATTCGAATACACCGACAATAACCTGCTGCAGGCCGCCGTATTACTCTGCATGCCTCGGTCTTAGGCGCCAGTAAGCAGCGGAAAACGCGTACATGCCGAGCGACAGACAAAAGCCAAAGAGCGAAGGCGAGGGCTGTCTCTGAAACAACTCCACCAGCATCAACAAGTCAGTATCACCTCACTGACTGTGAGACCAGTACTTCAGCATCAGGAATCACCACGCTCGTTTCGAGGGCATAGCGCAAGCACACACGAGGACAACGACGAGTCCGTCCAGCGCGCGAACACTTGACACAGCCTGCAAGGACGCGCAAAAACGCAGACTAGGCGCATAGACTGCATGCGTTGAGAGCTCTCTCTTCGGTACGTCTGAGTACAAGGGCATACTCTCGCTCTCAGTCGTCCCTTCAGTACAGCACACGATGCATTCAGACCATGAAACGCACGTGGGGACGAGCCAAGACGGGCGTCGCTACCTGGACCAGCAACAGCAGCAGCAGCATGGAAGCAATGACGATGACAGTCGCAGAGCTCCTGCACCGCGAGTGCACTACCTCGCTCCCCCAGGACAGGTGGTCGACGAGGACCTTGCGCTCAGATTAGTGAGGACGCCCACAGACGCCATGCACGAAGTGGCACGCGAGGACGAGCGGCGTCGAATTGGCAAGCGCAAGCGTAAACCTACGCTGCGCAAGACTCTCTTTGGGACTGGTAGCAGGCTCGCGAGAGGTCTTAGCATCGGCGGCGCCAGCGTCAAGTCATCGTCTGGCGCCTCCATGACCGCTGCGCCTGACGCGCCGCCAACTCCTTCAAGGAGGCCTGGAACTGCAGGATCCACTTCAGACGAAGCGCTTGGCAGTGCTATCGCGGCTGGAGATGGTGCGGGCACGCAAGGAGATGGAGGGCTGCCCCAGCAGCTTCGAAACACCCGCACTGCAGACGAGGAGCAAGAAGCCAAAGCAGAGCAATTTGCAGCACCTAGCGCAGGGTCGGGCACAAGCGCAGAAGCTGGCAAGTCGCAATCATCACGCGCAAAAGGAAGGGGAGGACTGTTCGGATGGCTCGGTATCGGCAAGGACCGCGCTGCTGAGTTGAGGCGGCGGAGGAACGTATACCTGAATATCGAGCTGCCCATGGCAGAACTGGATCAGTACGGCCTGCCGCCCACATATTCGCGCAATAAAGTCAGGACATCGAAATATACTCTCTGGACTTTTTTGCCCAAGAATCTCGGAGAGCAGTTCAAGCGCATAGCGAATATCTACTTTCTTGGCCTCATTATCCTGCAAAGTAAGCACGTGCACCTGCAGCAATTGACGCGACGCTCCGACAAGATGCTGACTGCATGCTGGTAATCACTCGCTTCAGTCTTTCCCATCTTTGGAGGTACTTCTCCTTACGTAGCAATGTTGCCTCTGCTTGCCATCCTCATAATTACCGGCGTCAAGGACGGAATCGAAGACTGGCGGCGGCAACAGCTAGACGACACAGTCAACAACAGCGCAGTGACGCGTCTAGGCGACTGGCGTAACGTCAACGTGCCTCACTTTCAGCGCTCGTTCTTTTCACGCATGTTCGGTATCAAGGGCAGCCCTGCAAGCCATGTACCTGTGAACCGGTCCGCCAAAGTCTCGAAAGGTGTTCGGAAATTGCGTGAAAAGGAAGGAACTCTCAATACGGATTTCTTGTACGAAGGAGGCAGTCAGCAATCAGCTTTGGACCTGGAATCCACAAATCATGGCAATGCGTCCATGCCAAACGTAGGGCGGACTCTCAATGCGCTGGCAGACGATAGCCTCGAGGTGCTCACGCCGCAAAAAGGCGAGCAAGACATCTACGGCGCGCATGGATCGTCGACAACGTCTGTACCGTTGGGACGAGACAGATCATACTCTCTCGCACGGAGTATGGCAACTTCGAACCGAACTGTTATGAAGCAAGGAGTAGTGGACTATGACCGTCAATCGCCTGGCACCGCAAAGTGGGAAAGAACGCTATGGAAAAAGCTCGAAGTTGGAGACGTCGTCTTGCTCAGGGAAGATGATCAGGTCCCTGCGGATATTGTAGTCCTCAGCACAAGCGACGCGGACGGCCAGTGTTTCGTGGAGACAAAGAATGTGAGTGTGATCTTTGGCTTGCGCTAGCACTGTTTCTGATGAGCGCATCTCTTGATTAGTTGGATGGAGAAACGAATCTCAAGCCTAGAAAAGCGCTCAAAGCTACTTTGGGCATACAACATGAAGAAGACGTCGAACATGCTCAATTCGTAATCGATAGCGAACCTCCACATGCGAACCTGTACAGTTATAATGGTGTTCTGCGGTATTGGCAAAAGGAGCAAGCGATTGGAAGGGAGCACCCGGTGGTGGAACATGCAAAGCAGAGACCTCGCGTCGAGAAGCAGGAAGCTATCACAATCAACGAGCTTTTACTTCGAGGCTGCGCGATCCGGAACACGACTTGGATTATCGGACTCGTCGTATATACTGGAGAAGACACCAAGATCATGCTGAATCAAGGTAAGTCTTCGTACAATTTCGCACTCTATAACGCTATTATTGCTGACCGACTTGATCAATCTGTGTGAAACAGGCGAAACACCTTCGAAGCGCAGCAAGATTGAGAAAGAGACCAATTTCAATGTCATTGCCAACTTCGTCATTCTGGTGGCGCTGTGTATCGCCTGTGGTGTCGCCAACGGCATTTTTCTGTCCACGAACGGTACTTCAGCACGGTCATACGAGAAAGGCATCAATCCCGCCAAAAATAATGTCCTCAACGCTGTCGTCACTTTTGGGTAAGCTCGACCTTTGTCAGGTATTGCTCGAGTGGCACCCGCTAACGTGGTCTACCGTGCCGATCTCAGTGCATGCCTCATTGTCTTCCAAAACATTGTTCCAGTATCACTGGTCATCACAGTCGAGCTTGTCAAGACGATTCAGGCCATCTTCATCTACCAAGATCTCGATATGTGGTATGAGCCTTTGGATCACCCTTGCGTACCCAAAACCTGGAACATCTCAGACGACCTGGGGCAGATAGAATATATCTTCTCTGACAAGACTGGCACTCTGACGCAGAACGTAATGGAGTTCAAGAAATGCAGCATCAACGGTGTGATCTACGGAGAGGGTGTGACGGAAGCTATGCTCGGCGCGGCGAAAAGAGACGGCAAAGACACTTCGGCATTCGATCCCGCCCAGAACGAGGAGACTCTTCAGCGGTCGAAACACGACATGATTCAAGGCATGAAGCACATGTTCAAGAATCGCTATATGCGCGAGGACAAGCTCACTTTCATTGCGCCGAAAGCGATCGAGGATCTCGAGGACCGCTCTTCAGCTCAAAGGCCGAACATTATTGCCTTCTTCCGCGCATTGGCAATCTGCCATACCGTCCTTGGCGACCGATTTGACCCGGACAACCAGGATCTTATCGAATACAAGGCCGAGTCTCCAGATGAAGCAGCGCTGGTGGCTGCCGCCCGCGACGTTGGCTTTGTCTTCCTGCAACGGTCGAACACCGAGATTGAGATCGAAGTGATGGGTCAGAAGGAGCGCTATCAGCCACTGCGCGTGCTGGAATTCAACTCGTCTCGAAAGCGAATGAGCACCATAGTGCGACAGCCAGATGGTCGAATCCTCATGATTTGCAAAGGCGCAGATTCGGTTATTTACCAACGACTTCGCGCAGACCACGATGAAGGGCTCAAGAAAGCAACCGAGAAGGATATGGAAGAATTTGCCAACTCCGGCTTGCGAACTCTATGCATTGCCTACCGATATCTTCCAGAAGAAGAATTTGTACAATGGGCCGCAGCTTACGATGCTGCTTGTGCCGCCGTGGAGGACCGAGAGGACGAGATCGAAAAGGCATGCGAGCTGGTAGAGAAGGATCTGACTATTATGGGAGCGACTGCGCTCGAGGACAAGCTGCAAGTCGGAGTGCCGGAAGCGATTGCTCAATTGCACAAGGCCGGCATCAAATTGTGGATCCTGACAGGTAAGGCTTGACTTCGTAGTAATCTTGACAGGTGCAACTACTTATGCAATCAGATCGTAGGCGACAAAGTACAGACCGCCATCGAGATTGGCTTCAGTTGCAATCTTCTGACTTCAAGCATGGAGATCATGATCATTTCGTCAGACACCGGCACTGGCGCGCGTGCACAGATTGAAACTGGCCTGGACAAGATCAACAAAGCTCGGCTGGACCCCAGTCTAAGACCTCTTGAAGGATTTGCAGTAGTTATCGATGGCGAGACTTTGCGGCACGCCCTCGACCCGTCTCTCAAGCCACTCTTTTTGGAGCTTACCACGCAATGTTCGGCTGTCGTGTGCTGCCGAGTATCGCCTTCGCAAAAGGCTCTCACGGTCAAATTGGTAAGCTGGATTGCTTGAGACGTTGTTGGACTTTGCTCACCAAAGCGCCTTGTAGGTCAAGGATGGCAAGAATGCGATGACATTGGCAATTGGCGACGGCGCAAACGATGTTGCGATGATTCAGGAGGCCCATATCGGTGTAGGCATCGCTGGGCTGGAAGGTGCCCAGGCATCAATGTCGGCAGACTACGCTATTGGTCAATTCCGATATCTCGAAAAGCTTCTGCTCGTCCACGGGAGATGGTGCTACATTCGAGTGGCCGAGATGGTAAGCCTTTTTTTTTTCAACCATAGCACAGCTTCATGCATTGTCTAACGCTGCTTGTAGCATGCAAATTTCTTCTACAAGAACATCGTATGGGTGTTCGCCATGTTCTGGTACCAGTTCTTTTGCAAGTAAGTGGATTCCCTGTTGCTTTGCTTGTCGTTACACTTCTAAATACCGTCCCTATAGTTTCGATAGTAGCTACCTGTTCGACTACTCCCTCGTCCTCCTCTACAATCTGGCTTTCACTTCCCTGCCCGTCATCGTCATGGGAGCTCTCGACCAAGACATCGATGCGCAGACATCACTCGCCAACCCACAGCTTTACAAGCGAGGCATTCTCGGTCTCGAGTACTCGAGAGCTGTTTTCTGGTCATACATGCTCGATGGTCTATATCAGTCTGCGGTCGTGTTCTTCATCCCCTTTCTGGTCTACCGTTCGTCCACGACAGCTACATCCAGTGGGTATGGCATGGACGCGGTTCAAGAACTCGGGACCACTGTCGCAGCTTCTGCTGTGATATGTGTCACCCTTTTCGTGGGCTTGAACAACTCATACCAGACTGCTCTCATGATTGGCATCCTAGTCGTCTCGGCTCTTCTGCTTTTCGTAAGTGTGCAGTATATGCAATTTATCCGTCCAGGTGCTAAAACTATGTCTATCATCCTCAGATTTGGGTCGCCCTCTACAGTGCCTTCCCCTTTGCGTTCAACTACCTAGTCGTCATTCTCTTCTCCACTGTCGACTTCTGGGCGCTTATACTGTTGACGCAAGTGATTGCCATCGGGCCGCGCTTCTTATACAAGTATATCCAAAGCAACTACTTCCCCATTGACAACAACATCATTCGTGAAGTCGCCGTTAAGCGATCAAAGGACGACAGGAAACACAAGAACGGCTCGGCGGATCCTGCCTTTGACATGGAAAAAGCTCGAAGCTACAGCCGCACGCCGCATCTCGATGTCCCAATCAGCGAAACCCCTCTACCCTTTGGCTCCACACCAACACCGAACAGCCAGCAACAGATGACAGAGATGCGCAAGTCGTCAGCGTACAGGCCAGCCGAGCACCAGTTTCCACCAAATAAAAATGCTTACCCAGATGGGGCCGAACAGCTCTACGATTCTCGATTGTCTCCACCGCCGGTGCAGCGCACACGCGAACCGAACGACTATATGCGCAGTGCGATTCCCATGGGCGCGACGCACTCCAAGTCTTCGAGCTCAAGCGCTGTTCGTTCCAATGTCGATGGCCAAGTCGATCCATATGAAGAAATCGATATGGCAGCACCGCGTTTCAATCCGATGTCGCCTGATTTGCAAAATCGGTACATTCGACAAGGACGAGATCGTCAGGACAGCAACACGCCTTTGACTCCGCACATGTACGATGGGACGTATGGTTCCCCGCCATTGTCGTCCAATAGCGGCGGTAGCGATGGCACCAAAACCAGAGGTCGTTATCGAGTGCACACCGGTGATAGTCCGGCGCTCACTCGCGAGAATAGCACAACCTCGTTCGCTACAGCGATGTCGGACGGATACTCTGATGTCGAATTCCAGGGCTTTGCGCGGTAAAAGGGATTTTTGATGCAGTCCAACGGCTGTATTCTACGAGTATTCAGATGTATACCCCGGGGAAGCCTTTTTCCAAATAGCAAAATAGATGGCTTCTTGCCAATTTTTGTTGCATGAATAGGATGTATAACAGGTCTGGATGATGTGCTACAACAACAGGCTTCTCTGCACAAAGTCGGGCTACACTGTAACGATACATGGTTCTATCAAGCTATGCTTAGCAACACACTCGACTCTTGACTGACTGCTTGAGCTCATACAGAGGAGCGATTGCCAGCATAAACACCAGCAGGGGTGGAGCCGCCCGCCAGGATGGTTATAGCTTATCTGTGCTGATCAGCGGTATGATGGAGTCCGACAGTTGCCGTATAGCCTCTTGATCTACCGTGTCGAGGTTTTTTGTGCCCTGAGAAGAGTGCCGTGTCAGTAGAGAACAGACCATAACCGATGTGATAATGTGTACCTCTTTGATCGAAGCCAGCATCGAGGCAATCTCCCGCTCGATGGCGTCGGCCTCGGCTTCTCGATCTATCAGTGACTGCAGGGCCTTGTCTGCCTCTCCGGACAGCTGATGAACAGAAGTTTTGTCAGATCTGAAAGGGTTTTGCGGGCAGACGCAGGCTGCTGACCTGTGTTGACAAGCCGAGAAGATTGTCAGAATGCGCTTGTAACCGCGGCAGCATTTCAGCTTCAATTGCCAAGACGGGATCTGCAGCAGCCCTGTAAGAGTATAAAGAGAAAGGAAGAAATAGAGATGGCTCAGCATAGTGTCGCTCTCGGAGCAATTGCGGCGAACCCACCTCCATGCATCTAGCGGAGGCTCTCTTGCTTCGCGCCGCTGTGCTGCCTCGGCTTGGGCTCTATCGACCTCGCCAGCTTTTACTGCGAAGTCTTTGTAGGTGCTGTTGTTAAGAATGTCTATCCATGCTTGCTGTTGCCGTGGTACCGATAGCAAAGCCGGCTTCAGTGTCTTGAATGTCTTTGTTGATCAGCGCGCCACGCCGCCCTCACCTCGAAGTTGGCATCCAGGTGTTCGACGGTCTTTTGCGTCAGCAGATGGACAAACGCCCTGTCCTCGTCCGTGGTGAGCAGGTCGGGAAAGCTCTTCTCCATCGAGTCGAGCGTGACGAGCCGCACGACACCGGCGCTGGCTCTGCGCATCATGGCCAGCGCGAGCTCGCTTCGCAGGCGGGACGACGAGCCGCCGCCCTCCTTTGGCGGTCTCCGGCTCCGACGGGCGGTCTTGCCAGCTTCTTCGACTTCTGCCAGTGGAATCGCCATCGTGTGCGGCGTGCTGCTGCTGCTGTTGATGCAGAGTCACGAGGAAGCTCGCTTCACGTGTTTGCTGCTCTGGATGTTGATCGAGAAATGTGCTGTTCTACCAGCAGAGACACCTCTTTGCACCTCTGTCTTGTAATGTTGGCTGACTCGTGTCCACAACGATGGTTCGCTTCAAGGTGCGCTCCCGTGGCTCCTGTTGATGTTTCGAAAGGTCCAGCGCGGTCCGGCTGCAAAATCACTGACCACGGCCGTGGTGACACTTGCAGAACCGCTACCTCCTCGTAGAGTTGATATTCCCGGGGGACCAGGCCAGCGACAAGCCCAACATCACCGAAGGCTTGCTCCACGCAATCATCAGGGACTCGCTCGCTGCCAACTTTGGCGAGGTCGGCTGGGGCCAGGTCGGGAGCTCGTTGAACAGTCCGTCAAATGGCCTCTACAAACGGAGGCATAGTCCTCTCAGCCTGGCATGTCGCTGAAGTGATCGTACAGTCAAATACTGGTCTCAGACAACTGGTCTCTGCATAATCAGGACATCTCGCCCAACGCTATCGCTCGTCTGGGGCGCTGTGACCTTCATCCGGGCTATCAAGGACGTGCAGTGTTGCGCTAGAGTCATACACGTGGGCGGTGAGCTCTCACATACGTGAATATGCTGTTATATATCAGCAGCTGTCTTACTTCGAACCTTGCTCCGGCGTCCTTCTGGCGGTCAATGTTGAATTCCGCCACTGACATAGGCACCATACGAAAGACTCAGCAAGCAGCAATCCGATACGACAGGGAGTTGTTGATGTCCTTGGATGAAGTAGACCTTGGTAAGGCCTCTGTATTCACACACTTTCCGGCCGTGTGAAATATCTCAACCATCTCCTGAGCAGGCGGCAACGTTTCGAAAAGCACGCAGCTCGCCATAGCAAAGTCACAACAAGTCATTTCGGCCATCGAAGCATAGACACTACACTAGGTCTGGCGGCCTCTTCCAAGTTGCAACAATGTCTTATCGCGCAGCAGCGGCCTTTCAGCCTAGATGGCAGAGCTTGTGCCGGTGGTCACCCGAAATCACCCCAAACACCATCCCCTTCAGTCCTTCTCCGACAGGCAGACGATCTCTTGCAAATCACAAGCTCAGCTGTCCTGTTAACAAAACGACCGCGCCAACATGGAAGGCGCTTGCAGACGGCTGCTGGCGTGGTATGGCCGGCACGGGGCGTACGTAGACATGGGCATCGGTGCCACGCTCAATTCCTTGATGATGGCCATGATGAAGGAGCTGGTCGGCAAGCGAAACGTGCCAACTGTTAGCAATTCCCATATAGGCTGATCGACAGCTGGTGCACGTAGCATGCCACTGACTACGTGCCTTATACCAGACTGCAGTCGTCTTCGTACGAATGCTCTGCACCACTTGTGTCACCGGCTTGTCTCTCGCTGCCGCTTCACACTGTACGCTGCAGCCCAGCGCAGCAGCGACCAAGACTGTGCAAGCATGGCTACTGGCTCGCGGTATTGTCGGGACTGCCAGTTTTTGGTTCATCTATGCAGCCCTGCAATACCTTCCGATGGAGGATCAGCAGGCTATTTGGTATACTTGTCCTATTATCAGTGAGTCACAGAACCTGCTGCAATAGCCCAAGTTTCCGCTGATACCTCTAAGCAGCTGCCATGATCGCTTTTTGCTGGCTGAGAGAACCTTGGCGGATGCTTGAAGTCATTTGCGGCCTCGCGAGCATGGCTGGCGTGCTGATGGTAGTGCAGCCAGCGGCAATCATTTCGAAGCACGATGGCGATGCGCCGGCTACGCCAAATACTGCAATGCTACATAAATGGCAAGGCTTCGCATATGCGATTCTTGGAACTGTCCTGGGTGCGCTAGCCCTGGTCATTATTCGACACATCGGCAAGCGAGCTTCGGTCACTACGAGCTTATTCTACTTCGGCTGGATAGCTACGGCATCGACCGGCTTCATTATGCTTCTCGATGCGTCCGAACGACCTCCAAAGCAAGTGCTCGATGGCTTGTCTCCTTGGCTATTGGCAGGGGTATGACCGGCCAAATCGTCCGACACGCTCCGTCCACTCTGAAATTTGCTCATTATTAGGTCGCTGTCCTGGGCACGGCAGCCACTTGGCTCATGAACAGAGGTATGTCGCCGTCAGAATCCATATATGAAAAGAACGTGCTGATGTGTGTCGCGCTACAGCGGTTCAGAAAGCCCGACCGGGTCGAGTCAGCCTTATCATGTACATCCAGGTGCGTGGCGTTCAGCAGCATGAGTCTGCCAGTAGCGAGCTAACACTACGGTCTGGTAGCTTCCACTCATACTCTTCCTCGACTATGCCGTATTTCACGACGTCGCAAGCCTGCTCAGCTTAGCAGGGTGTGGCATCATCGTCCTTTCCGCCAGCGTAATTTCACTGAGCAAGGACGACAATGCAGAAGGGGAGCAAGGACAAGCCAGGTACGACAATGCAACGTCAGACTATGATGCTGTCCCCATGACAGCATCGGATCCATCCTTGCGGGACAAGGAGCGAGATGCCGGCTCTCTGGCTTCTCCAGCACGTACGTATGATAGCGTGGCATGAGTAGCGAGCCAGTCCGGGTATCGAAATACAATTCTTTGCACGTCCTTCGCAATATGTATCACCCTCGAGTATCAGAGGACAGTAGCTCTGAAGCAATGCACATGCTTGGCTCATGTTCAAAATTAGATGCCGACCCCGCCGATCGCGGCACCTCCGCTGAGACGTGCGAAGTCCAGCTGGGCTGTCTTTCTGGCAACCAGACAGAGTGGCATCCACAAACGCAGAATACCCGGACATTTCTTTCTTTCAAACAAGCTCTTCAGGTCTAGACCTCCCTTGAGGCTGTCAACGAATACTCGGGTAGTTTTACAAAGCTGCCAGGAAGTCGGACTGTCGAAAAAGCTGTGGCGTAGACGGGACGGATAGTTCACGCAACATGCTAACAAGCGGATAGCTACGCTGGCGATCAACCTTCCCAGGTCCCACTGCATCTGAAGACATCTTGAGCTATGTTGGCCGAGAAATGGTCAGCCATCACGGAGAGGGTCACGAGCTCGCGCATCTTTGCACAGTATGGACCGGCTATACTGATGTCTATCGGCTCGGTACGTTGGAAGCGCAACAGACAGGAGATCATTTGGCTGACAGGCTGACTTGACGCTCAAGTGCTGCTTCGCAACTATGGATGCATGCGCGAAAGCATTGATCGATACTCGCAATATACCAGCTCCCTCAGTCCTGCTCATCAGGATGTCAGTGACGGCAGTTATTGCCGCATTCTATATGCACAAGACAGGCATCACTGAGCCGTTTCTGGGTCCTCAAGGCAGTCGGCTGTGGATGTTACTGAGAGGTTTTCTGGGTACGTGGCCCAGTAGAGACCGGGTTTTCTCATCGAGGAAATTGCTGACCTTGCCAGTTCCAACAGGCGGTTTCGGGGTACTAGGCATGTACTCTGCTGTACACTGGCTTCCTCTCAACGAAACGCTCTCAATTTGGTTTCTCTCGCCGATCATCAGTGAGCCGCGTTTAGACTGCTGACAGTCGGAAAAGTGGGTGCTGAAATCACATTTAGCTGGCATTTTCGCCGCCCTCTTCTTGTCCGAGCCTTACACACGGTCGGAAATTATTGCTGGACTGACCTCCCTTGTCGGAGTCTTGCTTGTCACGAAACCTCTGGGAACTTTCAGCGATCCAGACACTGGTAGCGATGAGCACGTCCAGCCAAAACATCGGCTCCTGGGCCTAGGCGAGGCGGCAATCAGTACCTTGTTGGGCTCCCTGTGCTTCGTTATCCTCCGTAAATTGGGCGACCGAGTACACGCACTGCACTCTGTCTACTTCTTTGGCGCTGTCACCACTTGCGTGATGCTCCCAATCCTTGTGGTCT
This sequence comes from Cystobasidiaceae sp. HBUAS51001, assembly GCA_003351005.1. Taxonomy (NCBI): domain Eukaryota; kingdom Fungi; phylum Basidiomycota; class Cystobasidiomycetes; order Cystobasidiales; family Cystobasidiaceae; species Cystobasidiaceae sp. HBUAS51001. The sequence goes on along the minus strand of KZ857212.1, from coordinate 112,509 downwards.
ACCCGGAACAACGTTTGGATCTGACGGCACTAGCCGCTACCGACTATTTGATGCTTTCAGCTGTGCGTCGTAGCCTCGTCAGTAGCTCTCATATCTATATATTGACCGTAATGCCGATCGTCCCGCGCAGCTCTCAATGTTCGGTTGGCTGGCGACATATCTGACTAATTACGGTAGGCTGGAAAGAGCCAATTTTGAAAGCCGCTTGGCTTCTCTAGGGCGTACGCTGCTGAGACTTTCATCCACCTGTTCTGTAGCCGTACAACTTGGCAAAGCTGCTCACACGAGCTTGTTCCTCTATATTCAAGTCAGTCTGTGAAGCGGTATCACTCAATGAAAGACAAGGCTGAATGGACCCTGCCGCTTTGATAGCTCCCGCTCATCATGTGGTACAGCTACATATTCTTCGACGATGTCATGGATCTCTTAGGTGTGCTGGGCTGTTGCATAATCGTAGCATCTGCGGTCGCAACGACACTCACCAAAGAAGCTAGCAAGCCAGCGGCACTGTCCGCTGACAGCCGAAAGGGAGATTATATTGCTTTAGAAGAAGGACCCGACGTATCCCTGGAAGCCGGGCTCATTCGCTCTGAAAGTCCGCTAAAAGACCCCTGACGCAAGACCAGCAAGATCGCCGAGGGGAGCACAAGGTCACAGCTGCTACAAACGTAGGCTTGAGGTGTATTGTAGCCTGATATGCGTAACATCGACTTCACATGCATTTTGAAACCGGTGGGAAGATACCACCCTGTGCAATATATCATGGCGAGCGAAGCGAGGTTGGGATACACTAGACGGAGGTGAGCCTCGACGTTCAGCAGAGGACAGGACCCCTCCCCCCCCCCCCCCTTTTCCCCCCCAAACAGCCCTACAAAGAAGAACGACCTTTGCAGTGGATGAAAGGACAGTGCTATGTTCCGTTGCTACAGGCGGCAAATTGTCAGACCTTGACACCTTGCCCTGTTGTTCTACCGTCTGAGCTGTGCTGTACCGTACCAGCAGCGACTTGCCATCTGGACTTTTTCCTGACGCTACCCTCCCGGTGAAACGGTGAAGCTGCAATCTTGTACGTCACGCGGACGACAACTCTGTCTGACTCGATGGAAAAGTGCCGTCTTGCCGAGGCCGTGAGAGAGCGTTCTGCTCAAGCATGGGGCATTGAAGCCTCGTGATGAAGTGCAGGGAGCAGAGCAGACGATGGGACGGCCAGCAAGAAGGACAAGGAGATGGATGCCTTCAAGTACGTGTCTCCATTCACACGCTCATCCACACGCTTCAGCTCAGTGGTCGTTGGCTCTTGTCCTCTATTGCACCTGCAGCGCGCTCAGTCCCTTCCGTATCGCCTCTGGCATCTGCACGCTCTTCCTCGTCGTCGGGTCTACAAAGACATGGGTCATGTTGCCGTGTGCAGCTGGCGTTGTGCTTGTCAGCTCGAGCGTCGTCTCGAACGTGTTGGCATGAACGTCGGCGCGCTTGTGCGTCCTTTTTGCGGGGAAGAGCGAGACTGCATAGGTCACTGAGCTTTTACCGAGTCTGCAGGAGAGGCACAAGAACACGCTTTCAGTAAATCATCTGATTCTTGCACTGATGCCAACTTGATCATAGCTCACTTCGTCACAGACAGCCCAGCAATTACTGGCTTTGGGAACTCCAGTGCAGCGGAATAAGTGATATTCGTGGCGATGATGAGCGCTATTGGGGCATCAGTGCTCGAAGGTCGAAGTCCGCATTGCGTGATGAGGTACTCGTTGATGATTGCGTCCCAGTAGGTCACGTAGACTGCGTTGTTCATGTGGTCGCTAAATGAATGAGTGTGGCGACAGTGGCCGGCAGATGTGAGTAGCAGAAGAGGCGAAAATGTAAGTCAGCTTAGATAACTCGTAGTTCGTTACCTTCAAGAGTAAAGCCAGTGCTGGTGAGATTCTCAGCATTTATGGGTAGGCAGACGTACTACATGTCGTTTTCGTGCCATTTCGTCTGTGTTCAAGGTAACCGCAAAGGGCATTGCAGCAGATCAGCATCGACACCATAGTCGAGGATGTGGCAGAGTCCAAGAATTTTACTGGACATACCTGAAATGGTAGCCAGTACTTGTAGAATCCAGCCGTTTTCGCGTCCACGCCCGTCCTCGAGTTCACGCCACCGGTCGGCACCTTCACCTCTGCATCCGCCGCCGTACGGGCTATAGCAGTCTGTTCACTGTTACGCTCTGGATGGCTGTCGCTCCTTGACGCCTGCTGAGAGTTTGGTGAAGGTGCGGGTCAGTGAGGTGCGTTTGACCCGACGGCCTGCAAACTAGGCGTGCGGGCAGGAGCAGCGGAAAGCCCAGACTTGCAAGGTGCGATGTGACGCCCTCGAGGCGCCGTCGTGGGCCAGACACGTCCATCGTATCGCTTAAATGTGATGCTGTATTGAGCTATGTAGAGCGCAGCAGAGAAGCTGCAGGTCGCTTGAGCGCGGCATCCGGGCAATCAGGTCGCCGACAGAAGCAGGGCTTGCACAATGATTGCTGTGACTAGGCAGCCGTATGCAGTGCAGTAGTGCTACAGTAGTGAGGGTCACAGGGAACAAACGTTCGCTGGCACACCCATCGTTGCTTTTGCGCAATACTTTGCCGTTGTGTGGACCGAAATGTGGCAAAGCCGGTTGGCTGAGACGGCCCAGCTCGTAAGAGAAGAGCGACGACACAGAGGGACAGGCGGACACAGCAGTAACATAGAAGCAGACTTCAAAGTGTACCATCCTGCTTGACCATCTACTGCGTCGTCGCCCACTGCTCGCCTGAAGACTGTGCGCGTCGGAGCTGTTTTTGCCACTTGATAACCGCCCTCGCCCTCATTTGCCGCTGCTCTTTTGGCTGCCGGCTCTCTTCGCTTGCCTGCAGTCTGCTCTGCGCGAATCTCTGCTCTGCTCTGCTCTTATCACCACTTCAACCATCATCATCACCAAGCTATAGCTCACTTGACAGTCAACGCCATGGTCGGAGCTACTAATGGATCCTCATCTGCCCTGCGCAAGCTTCCCAATGGCGTGTGAGTGGTTACGCTCGACGGCAAGCAGGGACGAAAGTGCTACATGGCTGACACGCATGTTTGTTTTGATTCGCAGCTACACTCCCCTCATCACTCCCTTCACTGCCGACGAAGAGGTCGATTATGCCGCTCTGCAGAGGCAGGTCATCCGGCTCGCCAAAGCGGGTATGGGTATCGTTCTGCTAGGCACGAATGGAGAGGGTGCGCGACGCTTCACCACAGGCGACTATCACACATCACGCAGCTGACATAGTCTCTTGTGACCTGGCCAGCCATCCACCTGTCCGACAGCGAACGCAAAAAAGTGACTCAAGTCTCTCGCGAGGTACTTGACAAGGAAGGATTCAGCAGCGTCCCTATCCTCGTGGGCACCGGTAGCGGATCCGCAAAGGAGACCATCAAGCTTTGCATTGAAGCAAAAGAAGCAGGCGCAGATGCCGCTATTGTCATTCACCCGGGATACTTTGCATTTGCAATGGGAAAGAGCAAGCCGGCTATCTTGGATTACTTCAAGAGCGTGCTCGATAAATCGCCATTGCCGGTCATGATCTACAACTTCCCGTGAGTGACGCTTTGAGGGCGTCAGCCCGAGCAAGTATAGACCGCAGGTCTCTTGTCCCTCTTGCGGATCTTGAAAAGCTCACGTGTGATTTCCCATCCCGCACTCATTCGCTTGCCGACGTGCACTCGCCACCAATCTTTCCTCCCTTCACACATACTCTCTGCATCTGCTATCTCTTCACATGGCACACAGCGGCGCCGCATCCGGCATCGACCTCGATTCCGATATTCTCATCGAGCTCTCCGAGCACCCCAACTGCATGGGTGCCAAACTTACCTGCGCAGGTATCGGCAAAGGAACTCGTTTGGCAGCACACACCCAGTCCAAGGAATATCTCGCCAGACACAGTGCCTTCCACGTCTTCCCTGGCTTTTCGGATTACCTGCTGCCCGCACTCGTTACTGGCCAGACCGGCTGCATTACCGGTGCGTCCTTTGTGCCGACTGTCTCCGGAAAATGTCTTTATATTCAAAAGCTGATTTCGTATTCACGTGTTAGGCACCGGCAATTGCTTCCCTAAACTCATCGTCAAGCTCTACGACACCGCCGTCAAGGCCATCCAAACAGGCGACCTCAAGCTCTGGCAAGAAGCTCAGCGCCTGCAGCTCATCGGTGAGTAGCGGTCTTAGACATCGCTCCGTATCCTCAGGCAGTTGCACTCGGCGCGCTGATATGCTCTCCTATTGCTTCTCTCTTTGTGCATTCCACAGTCACCAACGCCGACTGGGTCATCGTCAAGGCCGGTATCGGCGGCACAAAGTATGTTCTCGACAAGTACTGCGGTGAAGGACTCGGTGGACGATGCCGCTTGCCTATTCCAGAGGCCAGCCCGGAAATCAAGGCAATGTGCGACAAGGAACTCGTCGAGGCTGTTCAGGTCGAAGCTGCGCTATGAACAAACAAGCAAGAGTACGACAAGTCGGAGCCGGGCCATCTGTTTCGTATCTCAGTAATAGTCCGTGTCCCGTGCCGCTCTGTCTCGGTCTCTTTCACTCGAGTCTTGTAAAGGGTCCATAGCCACAGGCTTGTAGATTACGAAGGATGCGTACCCATAGCTGTATGATATGATATGCTATGAAATGCAGCGCAGTTTTTCCTTTCCTTGATGATCTTCTGATGCAGCGGCTTGCACGATTGAGCTCGACTGCTTCGATCCAAGGGTCGTGAGGCCTAGAGCTCGTTGCTCTCTCGTGTCTTCCTAGATGTGTCCTACAGGACTTACATCCTTGTGCCGAGTGCGCATTTTGGAGCTGACAAACACGAACTTTGTCTACTTCTTTGCAACTGTTCATGCAGTCCCGAAAGAGCTCGATAGCTCGTTCCAGCATTGACACTTGCAAGGACTAAATCCTTCCTGTAGAGCCTGCCTTGCTTTATCCATATTCCAACTCCGATTTCTGTTGATGGTGTTCATGGCTTTTCAGAAGACACTGTACTGCCTTCTAGTCACTTCCATCGGTCCGCTCGGAAGCTTGGTCGCTATTCTCCCCTTCAGCTTCTGTCGCAGCGGCTTGCTGTTCTGTCCCTCCTTCTTGCGTGGCATTTCCAGCAGCGTCTGCCTCTCCTTGTGCCTGAGCTTGTGCGGCACCTTCATTCTGCTGCATCTCGGCGTCGCCTTCGCCTGCTTGTTGGGCTGTTGCAGCTGCATGAGCGGCTGCTGCGGCTGTAAATGGGACCAAAATGTGTACCAGAGGTAAGCAAGTGTCAGTCAAAAATAGACCTCAACTTTTAGGAAAAGAGTGTGATCCAACCTTCCGCTTCCAACCCAGCAAAGTAATTCAGATCAGGTTCTTCGCCCTCCCAAGGCAACAGATCTTCAAGTGCCAGATCAGTCCACGTGTGTACATGACGCGTATGTGGATTTCCACGCAGGCCCTTTTTTGAAGTCCGCGCAGAGGGCCGCAGAGGCAGGAGGGACAAGGTGTATGGGTTGCCGTAGGGGTATGAGCTGTGTGAGCTAGAAGGGAGAACGCCTGGGGCCAGACAAAGTCGTGTATTAGGAGGGTTCGATCAGCGTTTATTTGCGAATAGAGCGCGTTGAGCCATGCTATGTAAAAGACACGCACTCTCGTCCTCTTCCGCATGCAGTGGAGGCACAAGGCCAGCTGGGATGTCGATGTCTGGAAACGTCAGCAGAGAAACACGCGGGTCAGTGTTGGTCAGTCAGTGGTTTGCCTGAATGCTGTAATGTTGCTCAACGACACACCTGGCTCGGGTATGGGCTCGTTGGCGACTCTAGAAGCCTCGTCGTCTGAATAGATCAAGGCTCTCAGGGCCATTGGCGTCATGTGCTGGTATGTGAAGCGGTTGTCGCTCATTATGAGGATGTGTGATGGGTGGTCAGTTGGAAGGCGTGACTGTCGTTGCGGATGCCTGGGGAAGTGCAGGAATCGAAGGTACGTGGCAAGCAAGCCATCGAGCAGGACTTTCGCTAGCATACAAATGTACATACAGATGCATGTTCGGCTTCACGATAGCACACTATAACTTACGCCTGCGAGGTCTTTTCCTGAGAAATCCTCGCCACCGGTCTTCCCAGTCACGCAGTACCCGGTGCAAGGGCAGCAAAGTCTGAGCGGTGGGCCGCTGCAAGTCTATTATAGCTAGCTCTAACACGTCTCGCCCACTGCTGATGCCCGCTGCTCCTGCTCTGTGCACGTGGGTTTCCTTTCCTTGCCCAGCTGACCTTCTTTGCTCACATGATGCGCACTTTCGCTCCCGCCCAACACTCGACTCTGACACCACTCGTCAGAGCAACTTCTTGACTTCACCACAATCCACTTGTCACACCCACAATGTCGTTCGCACCTCCAAACCGCCGTCTCTACGTCGGCCGCATCAGCCAGGATGCCACGAGAAACGAGGTCGTGAGTCTTCCAGACCTGCACAAGGGAAATCGCAGGGCAAGGCTGACGCAGGCGGCACACACACAACAGGAGGACTACTTTGGCTCGCGCGGCATCAGGCCCACCGACGTCAAGGTCCTGAGCGGCTTTGGCTTCGTCGAGTACGACAGCGTCGCCGTGAGTCGATGGAACATTGCGCAGAGGCTGCAGCGTGCGAAACCCCCGGACCATCCTCTGAACTGAGACGTACGCAACAAACAGGACGCCGAGGACGCCATCAAGGAGTTTGATGGACGTGACTTTATGGGCGACAGGTGCGTGTCCTTTGGCGCTGTTCCGCGGCTGCCGCCTTTGCTCTGGCTCCCACCGCTGATTTCCTCGATTGCTCGCTCTCCCCTTCAATCGATGCCAAAGACTGCTCGTACAGTTCGCAAAGTCGAGCGGAGAGCGACGACCTCCACCTGGTGGCCGCTACGATGACCGAGACAGCAGGGATGGACGCTACCCTCCCATGCGCGGTGGTCGCGACAAGCCTTCGCAAGGCTGGAGGCTCCAGATCTCAAACCTCCCCAACGGGTGCTCCTGGCAGGTACGATAGGCTCCCCTCTCTCTCCTCCCTCTCCATCATTTTCCATCTCTTCTGGACCTGTTCCCGAACTTTGCCCTTCACAATGGCTTGGCCAACCTTTCCTCTTCCTTCGTGAATTGCTTGGCTGGCTGGCCTTTGATCTGACGAGGGAGGGTGTTAGAATGCGGTCATTTGGACCTGGCTTGGCTCGAAAATAACCCTCGAGGCGTCTTCACCTGGTCATAAAGACATATGGTCGATCCCTGCGATGTGGCATTGTTGGCGCTGCGTCTGTCGCGATTCTTTCCTGGATGGGCCAGTTTCGCCGGCACACCTTGTAGCCATCACTTGGATAACGCCTGCATTGTTCTCCGTTGGAGCACGTCTTGCGTGACTGGTTGAGCTGGCTGGCCTTGGCGGCAGAAGTCATCATTCGCTACTGTTCCTTCCTCTTCCTCCCTGGCTGGCCTTGTTCTCTTGTCAATGGGTCGGCCGCGAGACTAATTCTGGCTGGCCTCTTCCCTCCCTATCGACTTTTGGTCACCTTTCTTCTCCAACTTGTCATTCGGACGCAAATAGGACCTGAAAGACTTTGCCAGAACCGCTGGTCAAGTCCACTATGCCGAAGTCTCGAGGCAGGATCCCTCAGAGGGGTGAGTCTGGAATACCACTCTGCGAGCGACAATGTGCCACAAATCGCTGACTTCGTCTTCCGTCTTGATGCGCACAGCGTCATCGAGTACATGTCCTTCTCCGACGCCAACAGTGCTGTTCGCGCCCTCGATGGAGTAGAGATGCGAGGCTCTGTTGTCCGCGTTGTCGAGGGAGCTCCTGCTCCTGGCCAGAGCTGGTCCGACCCCGTAAGTGTTTTGAAGCTCTGACAAGGCATACACAAGAACGTGAGCTAAATGCTAGCCTGTGCAAGCAGCGCGACTCGCCTCCACCCCGCCGCAGGGATGATGACCGCGATTACCGCCGCCGAGACCGAAGCCGCTCCCGCAGCCCTGGCTACGGCAGGCGCGACCGCGATGACAGGGACCGCCGAGGTGGTGGGCGCGATAGAGACGATTACGACGATCGACGTGCCCCTCCTCCTCGCCGTGAGAGGTCGCGCAGCCCCCGTGGTGACTCTCGCCGCAGCCCTCGCTACGACCGGGACTAGGCTGGACTTGTGAATCGAAGGGAGTGACGCCTATGATAGCTTAATCCAAGAAATTGGATGAGGCAGTGGGAATATGAAATTTGAAAAACGCTATGGCGGACCGACAATTTGGTATTGCTATTCAAAGTGAATTTGGAAACCTTGGAAGCCGCACTTCAGGCACGCCACTCGTTTGGAAAAAGATTGTGTGAAAGTTTGCTAGCGAATGCAATGGAGATGCTTCCATGATACACATGCTACTTTAAGGTGTCCAGCTGTCAGTTGCGCCTCTTTATGACCCTTTTGTCTTGTGCTTCAGTGGCTGTCTCCCACGCCACCTGCGAGCTTGACGTCTCTTGTCAGACACGAGTGCTTCTCGACCAGACAACGACGCACCTCGAGTCAGGATCGAGCGAGAAGAGTCAGAGCGATGTCTGAAGCAGGCAGCTCGTCTGCCAACGGGATGGAGGCCAAGCGGCTCCAGCTGAACCTCAAGGTCCTCCAGCGACACGACCCGCAGATTGTAGAGATCCTCGACTCGACGTCCTATGTCGTCCTGTACCGCTATGTGCCTGCGCCCCAGCCTGGAGACGCCGACTCGCAGGACAGCGGGCCTGATATGCAATGGGTGCGTTGTTCTGCTGATCTGACTTTGCGAACGCCTCGTCCCGTTACTGACACGTTGTATATTTGTGCGGAACCGCGCGTCATGCAGACCAAGACTAGTCTCGAGGGCAGCATGTTCATCTACAGGCGGTGAGCGCACTTACATAAGAGCATTGCTTACTGGAATGAGCCACTGAATTTGCTTGCTTGAAACCATCGCAACAGCTCGGTCGCACCGCACTACGGCTTCTTCATATTGAACCGCCACGGCGTCGAGAACCTGAACCACTATCTTGAAGACGAGAACAATCTCGAACTCACGCCCGAGTATATCATCGTGCAGAGTGGAGATGGTGCGCATGTACTGTTTCAGCGCGCGATGGCGCCAATCAGATGACCTGCGAAGCTGACATGCCGCCCGCCCGTCTGACAGACCAGATCAAGGGCATTTGGATCTTCGAGGAAGATCACCGCGACCGGCTCGGCCAGAAAATGCTCGAGTGCGTTCAACAGTGTAATTGTTGCGTGCTATTCCTCTAACAATGACACCTACCGCCTGCAGTTTGAGCAGACTGTCAAAGCAAGGATCCTCCCTGGCCCGCGCAGCTGCTGCTGTCCCCTTGTCACCACCGTCCAACAATAGTCCAGGCTCCACAGGTTCCTCCAAACCTCTTCCCTCGGGTCAAAGCATATCTCTAGATATGCTATTCGGCAATGCCGCAGGCGGCAACGGACAAGGTAATGGGCAAAGAAACAACAATGGACATCCCTACGCCGATACAAGTATAAATCTATGGGAAGCTCAGAACGTGCCAGCGGCGCCGCAAGCTTCTGCTCAGCAAGGTGCAAACCTCTTGGATTCACTCTTTGCGGATCTTGCGGGCGGCAATGTTAGTTGCATCACACTCTTCTAACCCGTCAGTGGCTGATTCGAACGTGCATACACCACTAGCAGGCGAGCTCGACTGCAAAACCATCGCCTACGCTCACTGAAAGAGTAAATGAGGCCCATCAGAACATCAGTATGGCAGCCAACGCCGATGAGGATGCGCTGCGGACTCTGCTTGGCCTCGCACCTTCGCAATCACCGCAAACAAAACCTGCAAATATACCTGTGCCAGAGCAGAGCTTCCAGCAGCCGCCGACTGGTCAGTTTCAGAGCCTTCCACAGCCTCCACAAGGCCCATATGCTCTTCCAGCGGGACACAATATGCTCGCACAGAGTCAGTCAGGCCAGCAGCTGCCTTTACAACCGCTTGCGCCGCGGCCTCAGCGAATGGCGCAGTTCGACTCAGTCACATATGAGCCGCCTAGTCAGCCTCAAATCCCAGCACCCAGCTTTGGACCATCATCAAGCAGGCAGCAAGCTCAGCAGCCTGCGCCTCCCCTTCCTCAGCCGCCACCACCGCAGGTACAACCGCAGCAGCACTTTGTGTCGGCGCCGCTCATGCCTTCGGTCATCCTGAACAAGGCCAAGTCTGCTGCGCAATCATCTCCACAGTCGCAGCAACGGCAAGCGCCACAGCCACGACAGCAGATGCAAGGTCCTCCTTCCCAGTACAGCTCCGGTCCGGGCCAGCCCTACGCGTCCTCGCAGTATTCCCAACCCCAGTCTAGCACGCAGCAATTCCAGCCGCCGCAGCGTGCACTCTCTCCGCCGGTACTGCGAGTCAAGTCGCCTCTCCGACAGAGTCATACGTACTACAGCAGCTCCGAGTACTCGGAGCCTCGATACGGAGCACAGAGCATTCCACCTCCTCCTGTCCCACCAGTCGAGAGCCGACCGCACCAGCCCCCTACGTATCGTCATGGCAGCGGCGACCAGCATAGAAATGCTCTATCGCCTCGAGCATCACCCCAGCGGAATCAGGAGCCGTCTTTGCCATCTCCGCGTGCTCTTGATGTGCTGAGCGAGTCGCTCGAGAATACCACCCTATATTCGTCGCAATCTGGCACGCAGAATGCCTACAACCAACCGCTACCGATCGACCGATATACATTCAAGCAACATCTCTTTGCATATCTTCAGGTGAGTTATCGCCAGCAGTTTGCATGCAAATGTCCTGATTGACACTCTCGCGTCAGGACGATCGATTCTTTGAAGCTCTTTATCTACGATATCTGGACCATTTGGAGGGCAAATAAGAAGGCATGCAAGCAGCCTAGAGGCCTATAACACCTTCGCAGAGTATTCGCAGACTTGTCCCGTGACGTCCAAGCAAGCGCTCCTATACCCACCTCTTCCCATATCGATTCTCTTGCACGCGCGCCAAGATTACGACTACGACGGAAACGAGCAAGCGCACTTTTGTAGCAATCGTTACTGTTTACAAACACAAAGGTGATGATGCTATTATAGTTATGGACAGGCTATACAGCTTTCTACCTTCAATCGCGACTGAAGCACGAAGAAGAGTCGAGAGGAAGACTCTCATTCGGATATCACCTCTGCATGCCTTCTGGTAGCTTCTCAATATGACTGACAACTCCTTCGTGGCACTCGACATACACCAGGAGCTTGTGCCTGCGAGAGAAGCCGAAAGCCATCACAGCCTGTGCAAAATCGTGCCAGCGGCTGAGGCTGTATAGCTCTTCACCATGTGGACCAGGAGACAGACAAAGTCCCTTGTGCGGTATACGCAGCAGATAGCAGACATAGTTCTGTGGTGTGACGTCAGCTTGCCCTGCCCAACTGACTGATCGACAAAGCATTTACTCACCGCCTGGGGACCGGCCTGCTCACTGGGCTCCCCGGCTGAAAATGCTTTGATGGCTTTTCGACGTTGGCTGTTGCGTCGCATGTTTGTATTATGTTGGCAAGACAGCAAGACTAGGATCTTTGACTCAATTGCAGCAGCCTCGACGGTCCATAGTGCTAGGCATCAACAACGGCCCAGATGCTGCTCGCTTCGGTCGCCACCCGAGCTGATTGTTGGCCTTGTCTATGGGCCATTCAATTCATCGAAACACCCATCGGAGCGAGGCGGCTCTGAAAAGAAGAGGATTCCAAAGGAACTGCTGTGTCAAACGTGCAGGCGGAACAGTCAAGGCACCGACAATCTAACATGACAGACTTCTCTAGTATTGCTAACAGGCCCAACACGGGACAAAATTTGGAGCATACTTCTCGCAGCATCTGAACGTCTTCTCTCCTACATCTGTTTCCAAGAGATCGTGTAGGAATGGCTAGCTTGAACGCAGACAGCGGCAATATCGTGCGCTTCGAAGTGAAGAAGGTGTGCTGCCTCATATTGATCCAGTGAGTGGAAGACAGCTCACAGCTCCCTTGCAGTATCAGGCGGTTGCCCTCTGGACGTGGGGTGAGATGATGAGTCTTGCATGTCCAGCCTACGACAGCTGACCCAAAGTTGCGCCTCTAGACCTTGTTGTCGATGTGAGCTAAAAAGATCCGCCTGGCGCGGCAAAGCTGATTGTCGTTTCCGCAGACATGCGCCATTTGCAAGAATCACATTATGGAGCAGTGTCAGTCACATTTAACGACTGCATCAAAGTCGTCGCTGATCATGTGCTGTTGTTCAGGTATTGAGTGTCTTGCAGATCAGTCCCAGGAATCTTGCCTTCCAGCTTGGGGTACTTGCGGCGTGAGTCCCGACTCAAACATGCTCTAAAGAATCAGGAGCTCCAGCGGCGCAGCTGACTTGTCATGTAATTCAGCATGCCTTCCACTTCCATTGCATCACTCGATGGACCAAGGAAAGAAACGTCTGTCCGTTAGACAACACCGAATGGGCGCTTTCCAAAGTGGGTATGAATGATTTGCAAGGTTGTCCTTCAAGCCGATGGTTTTTTTGCTCCGCAGTACGGTTCGTAGCCAGCATACAGGAAAGAGTAGCCCGCAAGAAGAGCGGGCTCGGTGGCAGCGACTCTGGACCCCGAACGCAGTGATTAGGTAAACATATAGCTACAGGGGCGTTCTAAGGGAAGCAAAATGCGAGCGAGATTGAGAACTCTTATGTGCCTTTTTCGGCTGTATTTGTTTGACTTGTGCCTTCGTCCAGCCCTTGTAAGCCGAGATTTTCCCAGCTATCCCTTTCCATCAAGCCTCTGAAAGGTTGGCATAAGCAATTGTTCTATGTCTTGTGTCTGTGAACTTACTTGTCCATCCGACATTGAAGATACTGCTTGGTCAGATATCTGCATTTCCCATTGTCGCTCTTGTTTGTTTTCAGACATTTGAGGTACTCTGTCATGAATTGCTTGCATTCACCTGGTAAATGGTACTTCGTCAGTGTAAGAGGCTTGATGGGTATAGCGAAGCGTACCATCGTGATCCAAAGGAAACGACCCTCTATCTGACCATCAGGAACACTGGGCGTCAGCAGCCCCTTCTGGCTTTGCTGGCTCTTCGTTGGTGTTGGCTCACCTGGCGCGGTGACCGCGAAGTTGCTGAAATTTGGCGGCTTTCCAAACGACATGGATATCCACAGACTAGATGTTTAGGGCGTGTGAAGACTAGTCGCTCGTATTGGAAGATGAAGACTCAGTTGATCCGGAAGCGACATGCACGTCGCCACCACGCTCTGCAGGTCGCCTTCGCTCCACGCTGATCTGGTCTCAGGACACACACACACACTGGCAAGATGGACGTCGACCAGCCATCATCGGCCAAGTCACAGAAGCGCTTTGAAGTGAAAAAGGTGAGCCGCATTCTTGTGGTGCCTATCTGCGTGTGGCCGCTTGACGCTCTGGCTGATCACGCTTGCCTAACGCGCACGCTCAGTGGAACGCCGTAGCATTATGGAGTGAGTGACTACCGTGGGACGAGTCATGATTTGAACATATGCTGACTACGATCTGTTTGTGCTAGCTTGGGGTATGTACTCGCTTAGGACAATGCGGGCGATAGATCTGGCTAACGTGGCGGCCGACCTCAAGACATGCAGGTCGACGTGAGTTCAGCCAGTCTCTGATGCCCTCTGAACATTTTCATAACATTGTCCACCATAGAACTGCGCTATCTGCAAAAATCACCTGATGGAGCTCTGTGAGCACACCTTCGCGGTTGGCCTCTTGCGGCTACTGTGCTGACATGTTGGACAGGTATCGAATGTCAAGCAAATCAGGCCTCTGCTACGAGTGACGAGTGTGCGCCAGCTTGGGGTACTTGCAATGTAGGTCCTCACCCCCTTTATGCACTACCTGTCATTTGCTGATGGCTTGCTATGGATCTCAGCACGCGTTTCACTTTCACTGCATCAACCGCTGGCTGAAGAGCAGAAATGTCTGCCCCTTAGACAACAGGGAATGGGAGCTGCAGAAGGTGAGCAACTACGCTTGCAATGTATGACTGCTACAGCGTGCTTATTCCTTTCGACTGGTGCAGTACGGCAAGTAGTGGTGGTACTCGCATAAACGGAGATTGCCACCAAAAAGGCTTCATTTGTCCGCATTTGGCGCAGGTTCCTGCAAGCCCCTGCGAATCTTTCTGTGTTGTCATGTATCATAGTAGAGACATGCTCCTTCGTTGCCCTTTTACGCCGCTGCGAAGTCTAGCGCAGCTGGTGCATCCAATCTAAGTGGTACCGCTGCACGCCGTGTGGCACGAGCACGTGTGGAACCGAATTCGCCCTGTTCCAGCTTGCTTCAGGACCATGAGGATCCATGTACTACGACTTGAACATCGCCTGGCCGGTGCGCATTCCGTCTTCTGGCGGTAGTAGCCAGCCAGGCGGGGCTGCCTCTGGCAAGAAGTCAAAGGGCAAGCAGGCAGGAGCTGCTGTCGCCGGCGATGCCAGGACACAGAGGACGGGCGTGGACTCACTGACGACGGAGGATAGACTGCAATTGGAGAAATGTGTCAAGATGGCTATCAAATGTGAGCCGTATCGCCGTATTCCTGCTGTAGATTTGGCTCTGACGCATGTCTTGCAATTGAAAATGCCAGTGGGCTACGCTGTCATAGCCTTCAATGCCACACTGCCAGTCAATGGGTGGGACTCCAATACAATAGCAAGCTATAATCCATGCTTGGATCAGAAGCCTGTCTTCCCCCAACTCGACACCAGGACGGCAGAGTCCTCGAGTGGCCAGAAAACCGTACTTCAGCTCAGCAGGCTTACCGTCGTGCTGGACGAAAAGAGTGTAAACGGCGGCAAAGGCAACGGAAGCATGTTTGTGGGTCATACGACGCGCTAGTCAAGTGGAACAGGCGTCCATTCTGATGTTTGAATCTTGCTGCTTTCCAGACCGCCACCAGCGCCAACGCCGTCGCGGGGTACAACCTGATTGCAGCGCAGCCTCTGGACGCGCCTTCATTCTCTCATGTCTGCCTGAATCTATCAGCTCCAGGGCAGACAGGCGTCGACATCATCACCATCGATCTGGCATCGTCTCCTCGACTGCCATTCCAGCTCAAACGAAGCATGGTCCTCAAAGCTGTAGCCGACGGAGCAATGTTCGAAGTCTGCTATGGGCCAGCAATGAGGCTGAACACTTCTACTGGAACGGCTTCATCTCTCCCGAAAGAAGCGAGGAGGAACATCATCGCCGGGGCAAGAGAGCTCGTTCGAATTACGAACGGCAAGGGAATCATTCTGAGCTCTGAAGTCAAGCAGGCGCTCGAGATGCGCGCTCCTCTGGATCTGTGTAACCTGTTAGTACAGGTGTCAACCCTATCTTTATATGCAAAGACAGTAGTACATATGCTAATGCAGACTGCAGTGGTACAATACTTGGCTTCAAGCCAGATCAAGCGAAGAATGCCGTGTCAGGTAACGCTCGTTTAGCAGTGATACGTGGACATGCTGCTCGCCAGACCTATCGCGGCGTAATCAGCAACCCGAAGCTGGTGAGCACAGGAGCAACAAACACAAATGCAACTGCTGCGCCTTCCGCTGGCGCCGCTTTGATATCGACCCAAGTCACGCCGAATAGCTTGAAGCGCAAAAGAATCGACGATCGGACAGAGGCTGAAGCGAGAAAGAAGAAGCCATGAAAGGCTGTACCGCCCTTTAGCTCGGCATTTCCGTCAAACGCATACCGTCCGATGGGCCAAAGTCGCAGTCTTCTGTCCAAGTTCTGGAGTCATGATGTTGTTCGATTATCGTGCAAAGAGGATCCAGAGCAGTGAAACCAAGCTCGATTCCTCCCATCACCTTCTGGTCACTGCAGTTATCGCTGATCCCTGATGATGCATTTCTAGCTTCCTATATAGTCGCAAAATGCGTCTCGCTATGCAAGCCGTGCGGTGGCATCATTCAAAGACAACACGCACTCTGAAGTATGACGGCATTGAAATGATATTCTCTTCTGCAGCTGCCTCTTCATCACCTACTCATGTGCAGCTGTCTGCAGTTTCTGTGTCGGATTATCGCGCCTCGGCTTATCGGCTCTTATCTAAGCGGGGCTATCGGCTGAGGCAACGGTCCAGAGCTTCACAGCTGTGGGTTCAACAGGGCGAGCTGGAGCCGTGCTGGGAGGTGTTGACTGCTCTCTGCTCGTGCCAACACAGTGCACGTTCCTTGCAAGAACATCTTTCTACCATCATGCCGTCTGCCAAGGCGGTTCAGCACGATGACGAGCTCTTGCGCGAGCTCGGCTACGAGCAGGTGAGTCACTGGTCGAGCTTCGAGAATAATATGCTAAGGCCGCCGACAATGCACAGAAAATGAACAGAGGATGGACTTGTGAGAAGGCTCTGCTGGAGGGCTCATAGTACATCTATTGATGCTCATATCTTCGTGACTGCCAGGGGTGCAGGTATGTCGCCCCGCTTTTCGACCTGGAGGCTCGATCAGTCCAGTCCTTCTGCCAGGCGTTACCGCTACAGTACAGAACCTATGGAAGAGAAATACTGATGGAGCTCGACTTCTAGAACTTTGGTGTATCTTTCAGTATCATCAGGTAAGCCGTTTTCGACTCCTCCCGAGTCAATCCGTTCACTAATGCCGTGCACCTTATCAAGTGTTGTCACAGGTGCGTCTATTAAAAGATTTTTTCGGATCCCATCAAGCGCTTGACGCTCAATACGGTACTTGCAGGCATCACTACCCTGTTTCCAACAGGTCTTCTCATCGGTGGACCAGGAGTCATGAGTACGAATGAAAGTCGAACTTCTGGAGTGGCAACCTGACACTTGGCTGCAGGTGTCGGTTGGATAGTCGTATGCTTCTTCACGATGTTTGTGTGAGTCTGACAATTCAGAGTAGGTCTTTTGCCCAATCGTATCTCCCTTTGACATCGCCGCGATGCATCACAGGGCGTTGGCCATGGCACAGATAGTATCTGCCATCCCTTCAGCAGGAGGGTACGTCAATGTCTTTCTACGCAAAGCTGTACACCTAACCTCTACGATAACATGCAATTCACACCAGGCCATACTTCTGGGCATACGTGAGCGGTCTAGTTGTGCCTCCTTCCTCGAGCACAAGCTAACACAAGGGTCATTCATCCTTGACAATAGGCACTAGCGCCCAAGAAACACGCTGCATTTGCTAGCTGGACCACAGGTGCGCTAAATTGTGTACTGTAACGGACCTGGTTAACGCAGACTTGCCATCTAGGCTGGTTCAATTTTCTGGGTCAAGTCGGTGTAACGACTGGCATCACCTATGGGTATGTAGCGAAAGTCTCCTCTATTTGATTGAATAGCTGAAGTCTTCTTGTAGCTGCGCAGGTCTTATAATCCAGGTCGCAAGAGTTAGCAACCCCGATTTTGCGGGTACCGCAGCCCAGCAACTGGGCATTCACGCCGCCTTGCTAGCTTCCCACGTCGCAGTCAACGTTCTTGGTGTCAGGGTATTGGCATACCTGAACAACCTGTCCATCTTCCTTCATAGCGTCGGCGTTGCTACGATAGCTATTGTCCTGCTAGCAAAGGCACCGGAATTGAAGTCAGGAAGAGAAGTCTTTGCCACTTTCTATGATGGCACTGGTGAACCTGGCTGGTGAATACCTTGTCAAGCATCCACAGCTCTCTCATGTGGTCGTCGCTGATGACAAGCGCTAGGTCCATACGTGCATCGTGAGCGAATACCACCTCAATACAATTTGCCCTCCTGCTGAGACGTGCTCCATAGCCCCGCATACGTCGCAGTCATTGGCCTTTTGATCAGTCAATACACAATCACAGGTTTCGATGTACGTGTCGTTGGTAGCATGCGCTCGACGGTATACTGATGCATTGCTTGAATAGGCCAGTGCTCATCTTGCTGAAGAGACTGCTGACGCTTCGAGAGCTGCTCCCATCGGAGTCATTATGGTGAGAAGTCCCTTGTTTTCAGGCCCACAAGCCCCGTTGACTGTCTCTGGGCAACGCAGAGTGTCGGCGTTTCCGCAATCTTCGGGTTTTTCCTCATGGTCTCGTACCTGTTCTCCATTCAAGGTGATTTCCAAAATGTTGTCGACAATGGTGTCATTCAAATTTTCAGCGACGTGTGCGGTCCCAGAGGTGCACAAGCTATGATGGTGAGGGCATTGCAAAGCGTCACAAATCTGACGAAAGTGCATCACTGACGTGTTTGATGGCAGTCTGTCGTCATCGTCTGCGTATGGCATTGCGGTCTATTCTCCATCACTTCGAATTCGAGAATGATGTACGCTTTCTCCCGAGACCGAGCACTTCCAGCTTTCTTCGACCACGTACACCCGCGTTTTAAAGCACCCGTGCGGACGAGTTAGTCGGCACCGAGTACTTTCAAGCGTAACCAGGCCCTACTGACCTCAATTTCGATAGTCTGCTTGGCTGCCATTCTTGCCTTTTTGTTAGCGATTCCTGCCGTCGGCTCCACCGTTGGTGAGTGCCGGAAATTCCTGACAGCCACCGCTTGCAAAGACTGGCTCATTGACGATGTCTCATTAGCTTTTGCGGCTGCAACCAGTATCGCAACATCAGGTGAGCCGGAGCTGCGCTAGCAAAACAAGCTCGCAAGCTAATCTGCCGCGTTCCATTAGGTCTATATATCAGCTACGTCAGTATACTAA
This sequence comes from Cystobasidiaceae sp. HBUAS51001, assembly GCA_003351005.1. Lineage (NCBI taxonomy): Eukaryota > Fungi > Basidiomycota > Cystobasidiomycetes > Cystobasidiales > Cystobasidiaceae > Cystobasidiaceae sp. HBUAS51001. The sequence goes on along the minus strand of KZ857212.1, from coordinate 93,812 downwards.
TCGGCAAGACCACTTTGTAGGATATTTTCGTTGCTGAAGCACTCTGCAGGCTCTTCCGATACTTGTTGGTCTCATCTACGAAAAAGACTTTAAGAAAGGCCCCTTCAACCTGCGCGGCGCGTCCAGGTAATGAAGCCAAGGTCCCAAAATGACAGTCATACTACTAAAGCGCTATCAACAGGCCAATCGCTCTGATTGCCTGCCTCTGGGTTGGCTTCATCACGGTCGTGTTCTGTCTGGTGAGCTGCACTGGTTTGGTCCACATACGAGGACTCCAAATGACTCACTGTACTTCTTGTCGCAGCCCACTGGAAACCCGTGAGTCACAGTCATGGTTTTCCTCTATGGACATACCAATGTGCTGAGGCTTGAGGACAGTGTCGACTCGCAGAACTTGAACTATACGCCCGTCTGCGTCGGCACCGTCGCCGCCTGGTGTGTGCTTTCATGGGTCTTCTGGGCGCGAAAGTGGTGAGTCACAGTCCAGTATCGATCTTACACTCTGACTGCTGGCTGAATGCCTCCTGAACTACTAGGTACACCGGCCCTCAAAATCAAGTCGAAGCCGAGCTTGCCAAGGTACCCTCTACCGGTGGTAACATACAAGTCCTCAAGGAAGCTCACGAGAAATATTAGCGTACTTCGTGTCGAATAGAGGAAGGAGCCGACGGGCTGAGAGCGTGTTCAGCTACACGAGACTTTTTTGTACAGACCAAGGGTTCCATGACTGTGACTATTGTGGCAAATCTAGCAGGGGCACGACCTTGGAATTTGGATCTTCTCGGTCGCAAAGCCTTTGATCGTAGGCGACGGACCAAAAGAGTGCTTGGAAGCCTTCTGGTGTTTGCATTACGTGTTTGCACGCAGTCGCTGCCTGCGCCTGTACGTCCAGAGGCTGAACCTAGTATTGTGCCTCGCCTCCTACCGTTGTGACAACTCGACCATGGTCGCATCCTACGATGGCCTCTACACGCTCAGATGTACGGCAAGCAGCAGTCTCGCAGAGGCGGAAACAACGACAGAGCTGTTCGAGTCGGATGCGACAGGCAACCCGCTCGTGAGACCTGAAATCGACGAAGCAGACCCGCTGCCCAACTATGCGATCCGACTGGACGCGGAAGAGTCAAGCATGCACCTCATAGATCCGCTCAGCCAAAGCGCTTTGGCCACTACGACTACGCTCACGCCCAACAAGCTGCGGCTCGTCACTCTGCACAATCCGACACTTCGTGTTGAGCTCAAGAACAAGTCGCTTCTCTCGTATGAATGGGCATTTCGCTGGGGCGACGACTGGCGCTTCGTTTGGAACAGGAGTCGAGACTCGCTGTCAGCATCACAGAGTGGCTATACGCTGAGGTTGGTGCTCTCCGTTGCATCAAAACAACGCTCAACGTGCTGATGATGATGTGTGGCGTGCAGCATTCTACGCAAGCCGGACCCAAGCATAGCAGTTTGCGCGTGAGTCGCTTGAACGACATGTACCTTGTACTTCAGCAGGCTGATACTACATGCCTTATTCAGCTACCGTCCAGGCAGGAAAGGCAGCAGCCTCGTCCAGATGTGAGCGCGTCATGATGGCCTTGGTGCTTGTCCGCAGCAGCAGCACCGCCAAAGTCACGTGCAGAGTTGACATTGTCCTCCTTCACCAGTCTCGACTATAACCTGAGCCGCTTCGACATTGAGGACCGCAAAGGCCTCGAAATCGTGATTCTGTCAACGCTCTTTGCCATTGTGCACGGTGATAAGCTAGATGAGGCCTTCAAAGCCGATGCCGGGCAAGCAATTGCCGGTCCAAGCACATCCCCAGCGCCGCCCATGAAACGGCAAGCGTCTGATGAGGTGGAAACTGTGCGGAGGTCTCTCTCTCCTCTTTTTGACCTTGTTGAATGCTCATGCTTCCTTGATTGCAGATCTCGCCTAACGAGATCATCATTTCTCTACACCTATCAGAACGTGCATACGTTGACCACTGTCTGAACCTGCTCAGTGTAAGTCCATGATGCAAGGCACAAATGCAGGCAATGCTAATTGTTTGTCGCTCAGGACCCAAATTTGATTTATATTTCCCTGGTAGCCAAGAGCGCCGACACCGTTCCTCGAGCAATAAGTGTAGCGTCCGAGGTGAAGCGACGACACATCAAGACCTCGCCAAACAGCCAAGCAGATCTCATGCAATACATAGACTATCCCGGTCGTAGTCGGCGAGAATCGAACAAAGACAAGAGGCCGCCAGCGCAGATAAAGATCTACCTGTCGCGCATACAGCTGGAGGAGTTCACACCGCAACGACCTAATTCTGCTGGCAATACTGCTTCAGAGAAAGACAGGTTGGCAAACCACTATCGAAGCCAGGATCATAACGCTGCAGGTCGGAAACCATCACCCGCGACCGCCCAATCTTCCTCTCGCTCGAACATTCCCACGTCAGCGTCAGCAGCTGGAGGTGCCCGCTTGCAGCGACCTTCAGGCGCTCCGCCATTGCCGGCCAAGAGTCAAGCGATGAAGAATGACCAAGATGCTGAGCGATCGAATGAGTCTGGACGCCTGCGAGCGTTCTTGTCGCGTGCAATTAGGACGGACTGAGCGGGTGGCCGGATTCTATCGCCTTCGCCCGTTATTCATGACTCGAATGAAGGAGCAGTATTCTGTATCTTGCAAGGTAGCACGACTGTTTCATCCCAACGACTTTGTAGATTGTAAATTAAAGAAGCCTGTAGCCGATATCAATCTTCAAGCTCTACAAGTACGACTTCCTCCCTCCATCCTTGCCAATCCAAGTCGTCTTCATCTGTTCCTGGGGAGCCATAGTCTCCGCTTTCTTCTCGCTTATCGAGACAGTCCGCTATGCATGTAAAGCACCAGGCGGTTGCCCAACCTAGTTCACTATTCCCTCCTTGTAGTGCCTTTTCTGCGATAGTGACCAAGTTCGGCATGAGCTGTAGCTCAGAGGTTCTCTGGGAGCCGCAATGGGGGCAGTCTTCAATAGAGCTGCAGCGCGAGTCGTATCTTCTAAAGCCTGGCTGCTGACTTTGCGGTGCATGCGAGGCTCGTGTGACTGCAGTACTGGAGCCAGCTGCGGGAGTGGCCTTCCATAGTTGCTTATAGGGTAGCGAATTCGCCGAATAGGGTAATGGCACGCCTCCAAATTCATATCTGACGACCTGCTCAGACGCATTGCTAGCCTCGAGACGCTCTTGGAACGCAAGGAAAACTTCCTCGACACCAGAGACACGCATAATTTCGTACGCTTCCGCAGACCAGCCTTCGGACCCTGCCGAAGTTTCTCTGCTACTCGTGCTAGCTTTGCCTTTAGATGCTCGTCCGCCTTTGTGTGGTGATGACGGTTCTGGTGAAGAGTCTGCTTGCAAGGCCATGTTGCCCATTCGTTTTGCTAGCTGGGCTTGCTTGGAATTTGTGTTTGAGGAAAGTACCTCGACGTCAGTGGTCAAGTAGCGAGGCGGGATTGTAATAGCCGACGCAGACCAGACGCAGCTCGATTCTGATGTATATGCACTGGTCACCAACGCCGAATCTTGTTCCTTCGTTTGCAAGCCTTTGGACTTCTCATCTGTAGTATCGTCTGTCGATGCCGACCCGAACAGAATATCTCCAAAATCTGCAGATTGCGAAGCAGAACTGAAAGGATTCGCAAAATCGTCGTTTCCATTGCTTGCGAATGGATTTTGCGCAGCCCTCTCTTTAGCTTTTGTAGCTTCCTGCGCAGCCTTCTTTCGCTGTTCGCGTCCCATTTTTGCCCAGTTTGCATTCCTTCTTGCAGCACGAAGGCATCTCATGCCTGTACATCCTTTCTTGATGCATCCAAAGACATAAAGCAGGCGGTCGAATTCATCGCGATGCAGGTTGCTCGCAAGTGGTGGCGAAAGTGGTTTTGCTTGGTTTGCTTGCAGCGGAGCGTAGATTTGCACCAGAAGAGCCATCTGCGAGTCGCATTTTGGACACTTGCTGAGACTCGGCGGTGGTAGCTGTACCTCTTTCAATGGGAAGACCTGCATTTGCGGTCGACGTGCAGTCAAAATCCTGATCAGCTAGTGCATTTCACTCTTCCAAGTAGCGACACGGGACACACAGCGCGGCCGCCTATGCGAGAGACGGCGATGTTGCCTTCATCCTGGCATGACTCCAACGAGCTGGTAGAAGGTACCTGCTCTGTCGCCGTCCTTGGCTCCGCCTGCAGCTCGCCGTCGTCGAAGCCCAAGATCACGCCAGTAGACTGTCCAGACGCATTCGACGAGGACTCGCCGTTGAATTCATCAGAATCGTAGCCAGTATCGTCGGCAAAGGAGATGACGGGCAACTTTGGGGCTGCCATCTTGCAGTATTGCAGGCGTGGACTGGCAGCAGTCAAGAAGAGAGGGCAATGCTGAAGAACACGTGCTCGGGTCAAACTATTTTTCTGCACATTCACGCATCAGCTGGCATGAGGCAGGAGCAGGAGTACCTGGCGGGCACAATAATGCCAGTCTACGTGCAGCGGGTGTGGCCGGCCACGCGCGCAATTGCCCATGCGTGTGCAGGGAAGGATGCATGAAGACTGTGGCGCAAGCAATCAAATCTCGCTTGCACTGCACACGCACCAGATAGAGGATGTCGTGAGCAAACGCATCCATACTTTACTCCAAACCAAGCTTCAGTGCATACCATGTCGATGTCATTGGCTTTGCGCCATATTCACGTGTCTCGGCAGGGTCCGCCACATTCGCAGCACTCGACATCGAAGAAGTCCTCGAGGCAGCCTTGCTCCCCTTCTGACTCTCAAATCACACCACTGAGCATATAGCTTTACAATCATGGCTATTGGAAACAGCAAGAGCTGGATGCACTTTGAGAGCGAGGCCGCTGGTCGACCTCTCAGCGAAGAGATCGCTCGCGACCACGAGACGCTGCGTCAATGCTACGAGAATTACAAGAAGGCCACGACTGACAAGGAAAAGCAAGAATGGGCAAATGAGTATGTCTGGGTGAACGCCAGGCACGCGATCGCCGAAGGTAGGCTCTCTTTCCTCTTGACACGGGCTTTCCTTGCGATTTGGCAGTGTTGCCGATCCTCGCTGATCCCGTCGCGTGTGCAGAGCTCGTAGTGTACACCGCAATGGACGAGATCATGGGCGAAAAGGGCAAGGAGATTACAGAGAAGGACAGAGACTCTCACCAGCGCATCAAAGATGTAAGTGCTGCCCAAGCTTCGTCTCTGAGACCATGTTCAGGCTGACCTTTCCAAACGTACAGGACCTCTATACCTTCCAGGCCAAATCGGCGACTGATCTTGACCACGCAAGGGAGTTTGACAAGGTCTTCAAGGTAAGACTAGTCCTTCATCTAGCTTGTGCGATGACCGACCATCGCGACCCTCCTGTATAGTCTCTGTGGGAGCATGTTGAGCCCGAGGAGAGGGAAGACATGCCAGCTTTCGAAAAGCTAATCAGCTACGAAAAGTCTCTCGAGCTAGCAAAGGAGTTCAGAAAGTCTCAGTATCTCACACCTACACGTAAGCATTTCCACTTGCACTGTAAAATCCATGACTGAATTCATGATATTGCTCGCAGGCTCGCATCCTTCGGCTCCGAGATACACACCCTGGGAGACTGCTGCCGGCCTCATGGCAGCGCCCATCGACAAGATAGCGGACCTTTTCAGGTAAAACGAGCGTGAATTATTCATGCTACACGGTCACAGGAAGCTGACTGTCGCCAATTTCATCAGGTCATTCCCAAGTGCCGAGCAGATGGAGGAGAAGACCACCACTGGCGCAGATGTACCATCCAAGCCTCGACTGTAGGGTGCAAGTGATAAGCGTATAGTTTAGCATTCCTGTCTGAAGACCCATACCACCTGCGCACTAGCACAACCAACTTGTTAAGCGACCATGTAAGATGAAAAAAAGAAAATGAAGTTACGATCGCTAGGCTACGTAATGAAATTGACAAAAGTGCTACAACAATAGAAGTGGGAAGCTGAGATGCAAGCCAGACCAGCGATGCCTAATAGACGTGAGCTCTGCGACACTCGCACATCACCGAACTGACGGCCAGCTGGTGCCACTGCTTCGATCCGAATAGGACGTTGAGCTCGCGTCCTTGTTCCTGACCCAATTGCGCATCTACAAGAAAGCAAGAGCTCAGCACATACTCTCATATCAGCTCGGCAGATGACTATGACTCACCAAGGTGTTCATCTTGTCCTTGTTGGTGCCGTGCGCATCCTCCTTGTCTAGGATAACGATGCGCCGATCCTGATTTCCATCAACTCTGTTGTCGTATGTGAAGCCAATGTAGTGCGGCAGATCTTCGACGACATCGGCATCTGTAATTGTGTTCAAGAAGTCGATGCGATCTCGCTCAGACAAGGGGCAAATGGGCGAGGTCTGAGTAAGGATAAAAGGCCGATCCGAGCTCGAATAGTAATCGTGAAATTTGTTGACCTGCTTCTTGAAGTCTTCTGGACGGACTTTTTTATTGGGCGAGTACGCCATGCCAACGATATGAGGCGTATAGTCGCTCGATGGCCAATAACGTTTAAAGACTGAGTAGTTGTCACTGTTTCTCATGTTAGAACGAGATCTAGAATGTAGATGTCAAAGTACGGTCTGACTCACGAGTAGGTCGGCGACCAAATCAGCTGCATTGCGAGTCATTCATGAATGATTTGACCGGCACATCGCGAAATCAGCTGTATAGGTGATGAAAGCAGACATTAACCAAAGAGCTCACCTTGGTATCCGGTGCTTTGTCAGCCAATGCCTTGTAGAGCTCCTTCCAAGCTGTTTTGAAGTCGTCCTTGTCCTTTCCGTACTTGTACTTTCCAGCAGAAGTCTGGTAGCTACGAATGAGGTCAGTCGCGATCCCAATCAATATGTTTGAAATCTTACTAATTCATATCTACATTTGACGCCAAGAGAAGCAACCATCAGCAAAGCACGCTTTTCACAGACAACAGCACATACCAGGGGCAAAACGAAGCCAGACGGGCTTGTTAATGCGCTTCTGGATCTTTGCGCATTGCTGAAACCGTGAAGGAGAGGATGCATAGGACATTAGACCAGGCATTTGCTGTGGACAGCTAGCATGTGATAAGCCGGGCCTACCTCTGCGATGGCCACAGCCTGGTCGTTGTCGCCTGTCTTTAAACCCCACCACGTCGGTTCTGGCATCAATGAGATTTGCAAGATAGCTTTTGTCTTTTCAACGTCAGGCATAATGGACCAAATTTGGCTCGCATTCCATTTCTCATTAGCTTTGAGTTGAGCATAGCGACCGTAGAAGGCAAAACCAGCATTGACCTTGCCCTCGAGGTCGCACAGTGTCTCCTTGTCATCTGCAATGCAGCAACAAGAGTAGGTTGCGAGGTTTCATTGATGGAGGTGGTGCACTGCCACTCACTAGGGAACATGCCCACATAGACGCCGTTGCGACTAACAGATCCTTGGATGTCTGTAACGCCAAACTGCTGCGCCAGTGTTTGCCGTTGATGGCAAGGTGAGCAGGCATCGTCCCGTCTCGTCATGCTGGCCGGCACAGGGCCAGCGACGGTCGACTCTAGGGAGGTGAGCGAGAGGAGGGCGGCAAGTACTGCCGTTTTGAGAGCCATTGTTGTCTGGCCGCTAGCGCGAGCAAGTTGTTGAAGCTTGCAAGAATCTTGCGGTTTTCAGGCTCCCTCTCAACGTCTGCCTCGAGGCTCACTGGACAGGCTGCAGAACAGGAGCAGAGCAACTAGCAGGGCAAGCGCTAGCTGCCTGTTGTAGCAAGCAGCGGCTCGTTTCGCTGAGACACAGCCTCGGCTCCAGTCCTTTTGCAGCAGAGCAGCGATAGAAGCAGCTGACCAGCATACCCTCAGCGGAGTCGAGCCAGGTTCTGAAAGGGATGGGATTCCTCGTGAAGAGTCAGAGATCCATGGTCATGAGCTAGCTCTGCCTGGCCAGAGGTCACGGACCGCGGTTGGCAGGAGCCAAGACCACACGCCAGGGTACGGCCCATTATGGTGCTTGACGACGGCTACTGCACTCAGGCTCACTCACAGAGCTGCAGCGTCCTCATGAAGACACTGGCAAGGCCTTGTCAGTCTGGCGCCTTGATCGCTTTTATCGAGTGGCCATGCTCAATCCCAGTCTGAAAGCCACGCCAGCGTGAAGCATCTTGATCCTTCTGCGCATGCGCATAATGCGTCCTCCTGTACCCGAGTTGCTTGCTTAGTCACCTTTGCACCTCATTATGAATTGGAAGGTGAGAGACCTTCTTGGTCGCGACGGCCAGCTGCTTGTCTTTGCCTCGACCACAACTTACATCTTGGCTATAAACCGCCAAAGGAGCGCAGAGAGACCTGAATACTGTCTATCGAACGACTTGACGCCCTTCCGCCATGTCCAAGCATCACCCCGACTTGCTCATGTGCCGCAAGCAGCCTGGCATCGCAATCGGACGCATGTGTGAGCGCTGCGATGGTAAATGGTGGGCACAGTTTACAACACATGCATGGCTTTTGATGACAGTAGCTGACAATCATTTGCCTACGTTGGTAGCCCCATTTGCGATTCATAGTAGGTCCTTCCCGTGTCCGACGGTCTCGTTCACTTTGCTGACTGACACCCTCGTGGCAACTGCAGTGTACGACCGGCAACGCTAGTACGGATCTGCGACGAGTGCAACTTCGGCACTTACGGTGGTCGATGCTGCGTCTGCGGTAGTCCAGGTGGGTCCTCTCTTTCCCAGCTAGCTCTGACTCGCCACTTAACAAGACCGGGCCTGCTGACTATGATCTGTGTTTGCAGGCATCTCGGATGCGTACTACTGCGCTGAATGCACAAGACTCGAGAAAGACAGAGATGGTTGTCCGAAGATCGTCAATTTGGGAGCCTCACGGACGGACATGTTCTACGAACGGAAGAAGCAAAATTTCCAGAAGGGCTAGTTTTCGCTCAACTTCCGCATCACAGTCCAGCAATGCGTCTCAAGGCTGCCACTACGTCATTCACATCAGACTTGCCTGTCGTCCGCATATATGCTCCTTGTTGTCAAGAGTGGGAGCCCGAATTGAAGCTTCGAGTAGTCGTGGTATAAGAACAGAGTCGAATGTTCATACTTGCTGAGAGCTCGTAGACGATATTGACCTCTGAATCGCTCACATATCGTCCTCCAGGTGCCTGACATACTGCCTTGTCGATCTGCAGACTATTCGGGCTGGATGCCTGCAAATTAGTCAAGTTGTTCGATTGTGTGACAACAGCCCTCTGCACAGCCGAGCCAAGGTCACTTCAAGTAGCGTTGGATGCAAGCAGAGGACGAGGTCGTCTCCATTTGTATCATTAACGACCCGCAAGCCACCGACTTAGCGACAACAACACCCCTCCCAGACCTCCGCAATGCCCTCTCCTGCGCTAAATCGCCGGATTGCTGCCTCCTCTCCTATACCAAGCCGATCCAACAGCCCTGCGGCTCGTTCAAGTCATTCCAGCAACACTGGCTACATAGGAGACGAGTCTGGCTACACATCAGACGCAGCTAGCGATACCTCCGGGACTGCTGGCGCTCGGGGACGTACTCGTACGCGGCAACTAGCTAACGGGTCCCCGCCAGATGAAGGGCTGGCATATGGGCGACCTGGGTCACAAAATCGGACTCGCTGTTCAACCGCGGCTTGCACGCTATGAGATCTGCGTTTACCGGTAGCAGGCAGTCTAGCTCCAACAACTCTGGTCTTGCTTATCCTTCGCCCGGCAGACGGACGTCTAGTGCTGGATCTCAGTCCTCGCACGAGTCGGTAGATAGGCAGACCCGCATCTTCGAATTCGGAGACGACCGAGCTCGTCACCAATATGAAATTTCAATTAGGCGAACTAGCCGGTATGGTCGAAGCCGATCCGCTACCCCCAACAGGCTCAGTTCGCAATCGCCTCGCAATGGAAGCCCTTCACGTATGAATGCCCTCCCTGCTAATTCTATGGCGGTAGCTGGCGCATTCATGATCATGGGGAATCAACCAGGAGGAGGTCACGAGGTGCTCACCTGTATTGGCGACGGAACTTTCCCACTACAGCGTAATGACCCTGCCAGCAATTGATAGTCGGTTCGTATTGCATGCAGATAATAGAATGTCACCATCCTAGATACGAGGGTTGTCCTTGCTGTAGCGTGAAAACATCACCATTAGGTTGCACCGTTCTTGTCTCGATAGAGGCGCCTGCAAGCTGAGCACGTGAGATCAGCAGGAACAGAGCTGCATCAAGCCTTTGCTCCAATCACTCGCCGGCCAATGCGGCTGGTTGTGACCATATTTGACCAACGTGCCGCCTACCGCGAGCGCATACAGAGCGGCGCCTACGTGAGCAAGTCTGCAGTTGCTGGCGACGACCTTGCGTCGCTGGACACGCACACTGGCCTGCCGAGAGCACTCGAAGACGAGGTCCTCAGCCGCTATCCCAACCTTGAGCAGCCACTCCTCCTTCCGCAAGACGTCTGGAGTGATCTGAGCAAGCCAACGAGCTTCGTCAATCCATCTGCAGACCTGCATGACTTGCGAGCAGGCGCCGACAGTGGCCGATCAGCCTCGCTGAATGCGCAAGCACCGTCATTCACGCCCGGCCAGTCGTCTGCGCCGAAGCGTGCCAGAGGGATCAGCGAAACCATTAAACCTGTCTTTGCGCCTCTACGCTCGTTGGACTGGAGGTTTGGCTTCATTGAGCTCGACTACTTCGAGGCACCAGTCAGGATGAATTGCCAACGACAGTTTCAATCGCCACAGAATGGCTTTGCTCCCTTACGCTCGCCGCAGCAGCAGTCGTGTACGCTGGAATTGCCTGCTATCTTCGAGAAACGAGCACGAAGTGCTACTGGATCTGATGCAGACGTCCAGCCAGACTCGCCAAGTAGACGAACTTCAAGTGGCGCAGGCACGATAGACCTGGGCTTTGGAGTCATACATCTTTACAAAGATGACGAGGAAGAAGATCTCAAGGGGAACAGATCTACTGAAGACTTTATAACTTCAAATCCAGTCAGCCACGAAAACAGGGACAGGGGATCATCCTTGTTAAAGTCAAAGGATGAAGCCGTTTGCAACGCAGGAGAAGGCAGTATGGTAGCCATACTAGGCGTGCCGTCTAACTGGACGACAGCAGATTTCCTGGCCTTTATCGACGACTCAGTCAATAACTTGTATCAGATGCGAATAATGCGGTAAGATTGCCTCTTTCTATGCCGGTAGGCCATGCCCGTGTTAACTGAGACATACGCCTTCAGGGACGCGCTTCCAAACCGCTACATGGTCCTGCTCAAATTTCACACCGAAGACCAAGCAAAGCGGTTCAGGAAGAGCTACGATGGCAGACCTTACAGTGACATGCTGCTGGACGAAGTCTGTCATGTGGTCAGAATCACAAGCGTTGAAATAACGTCGTCGGGAAAGGCGCCCTATACCTTTGCATTCCCGATGAGCGGACCCGAGTACATGAGCGATATTGACAGGGAAGCTGGGAAGCTTGAACTCCCGACATGTCCAGTCTGTCTCGAGTAAGTCCAGTATCTACAAATGAGTCCGCTGCAGGAACCTGCTGAGACCAAATTCTTCGGTAGGCGCATGGACTCTAGTCTCACCGGTCTAATTACTGTCCAATGCTCTCACACTTTCCATTGCATGTGCTTGAAAGGCTGGGCTGCCAACAATTGTCCCGTCTGTCGATACAGTCAGGGCAGGTCCAAGAGCGACAAGGCGTGGATGGCACAACAGTCGAATTCCTGTGCAGTGTGTTCCAACTACGAGGTGAGCACATGGCCTTTTGCTTGTCGTTTCGACCTGAACCGGGACCAATCTTGAACGTTTGCAAATCATAGCATCTATGGATGTGCCTCATTTGCGGTCATGTAGGCTGTGGCAGGTTTTCCGGCCGGCATGCGCACGCACACTTCGAAGAAACAGGACATACGTTTGCATACGAGCTAGATTCTCAGAGAGTATGGGACTATGCGGGCGATCAATATGTGCATCGCTTGATCCAGAGCAAGACAGATGGAAAGATGGTTGAGGTACGTCTAGTGCCAGCAAATCAGACGTATGGGCAGCTGACAGGCTTTGCATCCAGCTTCCATCCAGTGCCGCGTCGGGACCTGGGTACAAAGAAGGACCACATGGCGCTGCGGGAGACGAAATCGCCAAGATTGAAGCGATCAGCATCGAGTTCTCGGACCTGCTCACCATGCAGCTGGATTCGCAGCGGGCGTACTATGCCGAGAAAGTCAACAAGCTGAAGGAGGAGCTCTCATCAGCTGTCTCGGGTCAGAAGTCAGCGCAACGCGAAGCCGACTCTTTCAAGACCGAGCTTGCGAAGTTGAGATTGGAGCAAAGCGGATTCGTTTCGCTGCGTGAAACAGAAGAAGCGGCCTTGAGAAGCAGGCTCAAAATTTTGGAAGAAGAAGTCGTGCCGAACCTTGAAAAGGACCGCACACGGTTGGAGAAGAAGTTTGAAAAGGCGAGCGAGCTTTCACGGGCGTTACACAAGGATTTGAGCGAGGAAAGATCCGTCACGCGAGGCTTGATGGACAACGTCAGCAAGCTCAAAGACGAGAATGACCAGCGAAAGACCGAATCTGAAAGCTTGAAAGGCGAGATGGCGGACTTGAAGGAACAGATTCAGGATCTCATGTTCACTTTGACTGCTCAAGAGCGGATCAAAGAGGAAGGAGGAGTTGGTGGAAGTGTGCAGGTACAGCCGAAGGCTACTCCAGCCCGGCGCAGGAAGAAGTAAAGTGGCAAAGTCCGGAATACGTAGGGCATCAGTGTAGCGAGTTTTGAGCAGTCAGACATAATGTTTCGAAGTCCTTGTCGTTGTAAATGCAGATATTGTGAGCCTGGCAGCAGCAAGAAGGACGAACCATAAATAGGCGTGCTCGCCACCATAAGACGTCGCTCTGTCGCCAGTTGCCATCGAGACCGGGGACCCGCATCTTCACTCTTATTCTTCTATCTGCAGCTTGCGTCGGCGGAACACTCATCAAAAGAGACCTCGAAGTCTTACCTGCCGAGTGAGTTACAACATCATGGCAGAAGGTGCCTTGGGATCCGGATGGGAGCAGCGTGTGCCGAGTGCAAAGTACACCCACGAACACATTGCGCAGATGAGCCGCGAGGAGCGACAGCAGATGATTCAGCGGTACACCGTGAGTCGTATCTCAAGTGGCCTGGCGCATGCGCTACGCTGACGGTCACATACTTTGGGCAGAACAAAGTCACGCCTGTCGACCAAAAGACGCTGCTTTCGACCTCGCCCGAAGACAGAGTCAACAGTGATGGCGGCGATGTAGAGTATGATGCGAGATGGGCAATTTCTAATGGCAAGTAAGTGGGGTTGACAGCTTCTTCTCCGTAAGCGTCCGTTACGAACAGTCAATTGACCCACATTCCGCTTTACCGCCACCACTTCCTTCCACACTCCAGTCTGGTCGTTTCCGCACAGCGCAACATGGCCAAGCTAGGCGGCCTCTTCAAGCGCAAGAAGTCGACGTCGCAAGGAAGCAAAGAAGCTACCAAGAACACTGCAGACTCGAACGAGACCACCAGCTTTGCTGAGCCGATCGATGCGCCACATCGGCGGCTGTCTACGAGTATCGAAAGAAAGGTCTCGACTGGTGACACGCAAGGATTTCAGAGATTGGACGGCTAAGTGTGTTTGAGCGGATTGAATCCTTGGGTTTAGGCTCGTCTTTATTATTTGACGATGTCAAGCGACGTCGCTAATCATGTATCCGTTTCCGATGTGGGTGTCGTGCCTGGAAGTTGTGACTCTTGTATCCTTTCTGTTCTATTTAGTGTAGGCTATGTGATGCTGCACAGATAGAGTAATGAATTATGTTCATAGTAGAATGCTCCGTACAGTCATTCCGGCAATTGTACTCTGAGACGCTATCATTGCATGTTCAAGGTATCCTCGAGCGCCTGAGCCGACGTCTTGAACCGAACATGACTATTTGATTCATCCTTTTCATCCAGCAGGTGTCTCTTCGCGTAAGGGTTCAAAAAAACGCCTCTCGGATCGACGATTTGTCTTATGCGCAATAAATCGTCGAGACGCGGAAACATGCGCTTGAGGTCTGCTTGGGATGCAGAGTGTGATTTCGCCCAGTGAGGCTTGCCGCCGTGCGAGAAGAGGATGGTTTCGAATCTTTCGAATAGCTTGCGGTAGGTTACGGGAAGACTGTATGGTCTGTGTGCCGGTTTGATTCAGCAGGCATGTTTAGCAAAGCACTGTAGAACAGGCCCTTGAGCAGGAGCGGACCAAACTCACTTGTACTGCACGATACCAATATAGCACCCGTCCATCTCACAAGTCGGGCTCATCCAAACATCATCTTTGGGCGAGAAACGTATCTCAATTGGGAAATGATGTCTCAATCCCCCAGTTTTGAGCATTTCTCCCTCTAGCCAATCTTTCATCTCTGTCAAGCAATCGGCAGCACGTTCGAGGGGTACTACGCCTTCATATGTGTATTGAGGGAAGAGACAGTCGTAGTTGAAGATGGAAACGGAATCGCCTACTCTTGTCGTCGTCAAGGAGCAGCGAGGCCAAGCGGGGTCGAGAGCACTACCGCGTCGCCGGGAGAGCGAGCCAGCCGACTGTTCTTTCTGATGACTCAAGAGAGGGGTCTTTTCTGATGATGTTGGTACCTCGTCGTCAATGTCGAATAATACATTGGAGTAACTGTGATTTCGGAAATCGTGTATCGGTGTAGTGTCGAGGAAACAGCCGGGTCTGGAAGTAGCAGCATACACGAATCGCGCGTGCATGGTGAGGAAAGAAGGGAAGACGCGTCCAATAACAAGGCCGAGTTGATGCCAGTGATATCCAACAAGTCTAGAGCTGATCCAATCCTTGATACCATTCATGAGCCTCTTGAAGATCGAACGTGATTTCCTCGCAGATTCCGAAATAGTAGAAGCCTTCCGCGTGCGATTCATGCGTGATACGCGTACTTCTCTAGCTTGGGGGTGCCACCAAGCCCTAACGTGCTGTGCGGAATGAGCAATGCTAGAATCACGTTTCCCAATCACACCGCGCAATGAACGGATGAAATGGTCCGTTTGCATCGCAAAGATTTCTTCTTGCAGATTGAAGGATTTCTCGCATTGAATAGTCAAAGAGGTGATGATTCCACTCAACCCTAATGCACAGCGCGAAACTTGGAACAGAGACTCTCGATCGAGCTGCTGCTGATCTTCTTCGTCGTCGCCTTCGTGCGTATTCGAGTTTCTTGGAGAATCACCCGGCGTTTCGATGAGGGGCGCACCTGGCTGAGCAGTAACCAGCGTAACCGCCCGCACGCACGAGGAGAGGTTCCCATATTCGAGCGAAGAGCCATGAGTGGCTGTAGAGATGGCGCCTGCGAGACTTTGATCTGATATAGAGCCCAGAGAGGATAATGCCAGGCCATGTTTACGAAGTATTGGGTGGAGGTCGCGCAGCCGGATTCCACCCTGGACGGTGACTGTCTTGTTCGCTTGGTCGACCTGATGCGATGCATGTGCGAACAGGAGATGAGAGAGGGGATTTTGAGGTTGATGAGAGCGATAATGAAATGGAAATGAAAGCAGGAGTTGTGATAGCAGCAGACTGCATGTCAGCAACTGTCGCCACATCTCGCATGAGGTGCCCACATCCGGCGCTCGAGAACAGCTGCCTACGCACCACTATGAGTCTGTTCAATCCATCCGTCTGCAGCAGCCAATCCTCTCTCTGCACGCACACCAGATCCGAAGGCGAATGACCCGCTCCAAATGCTCTCAAATGTTTGTTCTTTCTTCTCGCGAGCTCTACGACATATCGGACTTGCTGCTCGTCGGTAGGATAAAAGATTGCTTCTGGAGCACAAGTGAATGTTTTTGCCCAATTGTAGAAGCGGGGTGTCGTACTGCTGCTTGCAGAGCTGCGATGCTCGGAACGGACGGTCTTTTCTACAAGAGTCGAGAGGTCGATGTCGGAAATGGAGGCGAGAGCAGATGCGGTGGCATGTTTTGCTGCACGAGACGCAGTCTCGGCCATGCTTTGGGGTCTTACAGCAGAGCGAGGTGAAGTGTTGGATCACCAGAATAGATCTGCGTCAAGTCGGAGATTGAGACAGAGTGACAGGCATCAAGAGCGACTGCCTTGCCTTGCTTTTCTTGGTGATCGTGGCGTGCTTTGCGGAAGCAGCATTGGGGATGTGTGTGAGGCAGGAGCGTGGGGCATAGCTGTTGCGTTATATATGCACAGTCTCTTTGTGTAACACTGCAGCCTACTAGGGTATCTCTTTGGAACTTTCAAGCTATAGCTTGCAGCCCTTTTTGTAGTCTACGCACGTGAGATCTAGAGCGGGCAAAACGGCGGGCTGTCTAGGCCAAGACCAGGACCTGCAGAGAGGTACGGCGTGAGCGAGCGAGCGGTGCTCACAATCAGAGCAGTCACCAACAGTGTCAATGTGATGTCACGCCCGCCCTTGCAGTGTTTGTCATTGTCCTCATCTCTGTGCAGCTTGCTTTGCGTGGCCCCGCGTCTTTGCTCGATCGCGCCCTTCTCGACTCGACAAAGGGTTGAGCAGCAGCACGCGTGGCAGCGTCAGACTCGCAGGTGCAGCTTGCCTCTGCTCCCATCACTCCAGCACACAAGTGTCGGGGGAGTGAGCAACAGTGAGTCACACCGCACACACTGGACTACACCACGCCCGCTCACTTGCTCTCCTCGTTCTTGCCCCTGCTCCCCTCTCGTTCCCGCGCGTGAAACAGGCCAGCCAGGAACACGCACACACTCACACACACCTCAAACAACCATGGCCAGCACAATCAAAAAGGTCGCAGCGGCCGTCGCTCCCTCGAGCAACGGCAGCAGCAAGCCCACTCAATCCTCCTCCTCCTCCAAGTCCTCGTCGTCCCAGGAAGGGCCTGGCAGGATTGACATCCCCGCGCGCGCACCGACCGCAAAGAGTTCGGCAAAGCAGAGTCCGGGCATCGCTCTCACCACTGGCGCTCAAGAGGTCAACCCGCTCTACCATGCTAATCCTCTCAAGGCTAGTGCGGCTACTTCGACCCATCGTCCCAAGATGCACAAGCGCAGTGGTGGGTCATGACCTCTTTGTTCGCGATTTCGAACTTGTTTGACTGACACACCTGCTACGCAGCCACCGGCGTCATTGTCGGACCCAACGAGTCCCTCAAGGAAGTCTTCCCAGAGGGATCAGATCAGAAAGCTTGGAAAAAGGCTATCGACAGTAATGTCATCAAGAATGATGTAGACTCTATCGAGGCCAGGTGCGTGAATCCGCTCGCGTGGCGAGAGAGATCCGAGTCGGCTTGAATCTCAGCTCACGTGCATTCTTGCTCCTTCTCCACCCCTTTGTTCTGCTCGTGACGTCCTCGCTTGTTTGATCCCTCTTCTCTGTCTCCTCCTCCTCACCCTCTTCTCTTCACGACGCGCTCTCTTCACCCGACGATGCCGACTGCATCATTTCCATTGGTCCCTCGCACGCATCATTTCTTCTGCTCGAAAAAACACCATTCTCTCGTCATAATCCACCACTTTGCCATGTCGTTTCCACAGCATCGTCCAGCATGTCTCGTCCAGTCTCGCAAGAGCCCCATACAATCTCGACACTATGGGATGCTACCAGGCTGTCGCGCTTTCCGCCAGGGACAGGCTGATCAAGAGTGAGTGGAACGGCTATCTGTACAGAGGTTTGATGAGGTATACTGACTTACATGTCAATCTCAGACTGGAATGACACCCAGAGTAGGTTGCACTGCGTCTAAAGGTGTCAAAACCATCACGCAAGCAAGGCTAATGCTGCCGTATTTTGCTTGCTTGCAGTCTATCACACCCAGAAGACGCCCAAGCGAGTCTACTACCTCTCACTCGAGTTCCTCCTCGGTCGAGCACTCGACAATGCCCTCCTCAATTTGGATCTGAAGAAGGAATATGACCAGTCAGTCTCTCAGCTCGGTTTCAACATGGAAGATGTCCTCGATTCGGAACGAGATGCTGGTCTTGGAAATGGTGGTCTTGGACGATTGGCAGCTTGCTATAGTGCGTGAAACGCAGATCTTCTTACAACTAGGGCAATCAGGCGCAACAGAAGCTGATTCTGGCTTTTTTTCCAACTAGTGGACTCGCTCTCGTCTATGGACATTCCAGCTTGGGGATATGGCTTGCGATACCAATACGGCAGTGAGTCCTTCGCGCCTACGGTCATCGGCAAAATGTGCATGCTGACATGATCGTGGCAGTCTTCATGCAGGGCATTGATGCTCAGGGCCAGCAGACCGAGATCCCTGGTGAGCATTTTTTGACAAGGAGCATTTCCTAGACACTTGCTGAGCATTCGCACCTTAGACCCGTGGCTCACTGGTACGCTTATCTGACAAGGGAGCGCGCTCTATCTACTCATCAGCGCGCTCTATCTACTCATCACTTTACTGATCACTATTGTTCTTGGCACCAATAGGCAGCAACCCTTGGGAAGTCCGTAAGTCAAGCTGGCATGGCAATTCAAACAGTCTTGCGAGATCCCGTCACTGAGTCTTGTCTACCTGCAGCTCGTCTTGACAACACCGTCTCCGTCAGACTGTACGGTCACGTCAACCGCGAGGCCGCTGGCAAGGGCAAGTGGACCGGCGGCGTCGAAGTGCTCGCTGTTCCATACGATGTCCCCATTCCCGGCTACGCGACCACCAACACGAACAACATCCGTCTGTGGCGAGCTCAGCCTACCCGTGGCTTTGATCTGCAGTCTTTCAATGCTGGCGACTATGACGGATCGGTCAGGGAGAATGAGAATGCCGAGACTATTACTCGTGTTCTCTACCCCAATGACAAGTGCGTGGCCTTACTCTGGCACGAGAGAGTAAAGGTGCTGATGACAGCGTACTGGCACACAGCCACTGGGCTGGAAAGGAGCTCCGTCTCAAACAGCAGTACTTCTGGACTGCCGCCTCGCTCAACGACATCATCAGGCGATTCAAGAAGATTGGTGTTCCCTGGTCCGAGTTCCGTAAGTGACGATGCGCACGACCAAGCCGAACTTTTGTCGTCTGTTGACGTGTTATACGTCTGCAGCCCACTATGTCGCAATCCAGCTTAACGACACCCACCCTACCCTGGCTATAGTCGAGCTCCAGCGCATCCTCGTCGATGAAGAGGACATTGACTTTGACGAGGCCTGGACCATCGTCACCCGCACTTTTGGCTATACCAATCACACTGTCCTCCCAGAGGCCCTCGAATGCTGGCCCGTCCCTCTTATTCAAAATCTGCTGCCAAGGCACATGGAGATCATCTTTGATGTCAATCTAGCTTTCCTCCGCCAGGTCGCCAAGAGATGGCCTGGTGATGTCGACAGACTTACTCGCATGAGTCTGATTCAGGGTGGGTCCCATTTCAAGTGCATCATCATTGATGTAAAGCTGATTTATTTTGTTGGACATGTGCAGAGGGTTCCCCTCAGCAGGTCAGAATGGCCTGGCTCGCTATTGTCGGCAGTCATGCTGTCAATGGTGTCGCCGAGCTGCACTCGCAGCTTGTCCGAGTCATGCTCAAGGACTTTGTCGAGTTCTAGTAGGTTACCACGTCACATTACCACGTCACTGAAGGGCTTGCAATGCAGTCACAGCATAGGCTGACCACCCCTTTCGCCCTTGCAGCGGTCCTGACAAGTTCAAGAACGTCACCAACGGTATCACCTTCCGACGATGGCTGCTACAATGCAACCCTTCGCTCGCCGAGCTCATCACCGAGTCCCTTGGAAACGACAAGTGGCTCACTGAAGCTGCCCTTCTCAAGCGCCTCGAAAGCAAGGTCAACGATGCTGCCTTTGTCCAGCGCTTCTATGAGATCAAGATGGCCAACAAGGTCCGACTTGCAGAGTACATTGAGCGCAACCTTGGAATCCCAATCAATCCCAACTCGCTCTTTTCGATTCAAGTCAAGCGAATTCACGAGTACAAGCGTCAATTCATGAATGCTCTCGGATGCATTCATAGGTATTTGACTCTGAAGAAGATGTCGCCCGAGGAGCGCAAGAAGGTCGTGCCCGTGAGTGGAGACATTGTCTGTTTTACAATGTCTTGGCAACATCTGAATCCCGCCTCGATTCTACTGCGTAGCGCGTCGAGATGTTTGCTGGCAAGGCTGCTCCAGGCTACTATATTGCCAAGATGGTCATCAGGCTCATCAATGCCAGTGAGTCGAAGCTCCCTCACGCTCACGCATGGATTAGCAAGACCTTTGTCTGACGCCATGCTCTTTTGTCAGTCTCCAAGACTGTCCTCCAGGACCGAGACATGGACAACATCTTCCAGGTCGTCTTCCTGCCAGACTACTCTGTCTCGCTCGCAGAGCTCATCATCCCCGCTTCGGACATTTCCCAGCACATCTCGACCGCTGGTACTGAAGCTTCTGGCACTTCAAATATGAAGTTCGCCCTCAACGGCGGTCTCTTGCTCGCCACTGTGGATGGTGTAGGTCTCTGTTATATCACTGCTAGGGTCGGTCGAGCATAGCTGATCACTCGTTCTTGCGATAGGCCTCCATCGAGATTGCTGAAGAATGCGGAGATGACCAAGGTGGGTCACTCTTGTGTGGCAAGAAGGCGATATGAGCATTTGACTGACCCTTTCCAATCCACAGTGTTCTTCTTCGGTCACACTGCTGACCACATCGACGATCTACGACACAGACACCGCTACGAGGAGCTTGTGTTCCCTGTGAGCTGCCTTATGCACCTTGATGTCCGAGTACGATCTGACAGCTTCTTTGATCTTTAGCAACCCTTGCAAGAGGCCATTGATGCCATCAGACAGGGTGTCTTTGGCGATCCTGCTCCCTTCCAGCCTCTCATCAACAGTCTGATCGACGGCAAGGACTACTACTGCCTATCTGACGAGTGAGCTTGAAGCTAGTGTGCTATCTGACAACCAAAGCTCATGCTGCTTCACCACTCGCAGCTTCGAGTCGTACCTCCAGGCCCACGACATGATTGACGAGGCCTTCTCCAACAAGAAGGAGTGGACCAAGAAGTGCATCCTGACCACTGCCAGGATGGGCAAGTTCTCGAGTGACCGATGCGTCATGGACTATGCCGAAGAGATCTGGGGTGTCGAACAGCTCAAGGTCCCGACCGAGGCCAAGGTCGGCTCCAAGTAAACAGAACTCAAAAAATGTGGATTCTGCTTTAGAGGTCTCAACAAGAAGAAGTACTAGATCAAGCTTCGCGTTGATAGAATGCCCTGCAAAACACAGCAAGAGCACAGTGGACGGTCCTATAGCCTGACAAAACGGCAGCGCTTTCTACGTTGGCTTTTTTTCTGCTTTCAACTTCTCCTGCCGACTGTGCTATAGCTCTCGACACTGCTGCTCTTTTCCGACCTTCAAAAAATCTGTGTGAATCAGAATAGTAGTTCATTGGTGTATGCTGCATGAAAGGGAACCCTGCTGGACTTTGCAAGTCTCGAGTCGTGCTAGAGCGTCACGTGAGCCTGGGTTGTCTTGGCCTGCGAGTCTGCGATGCCAGCGGGAGAGTCGGGTGTGCAGGGAGCATATCAAGCAGTTGTCCTTGACGAGTACTGGACATGTTTTCAGTCTGAGGACTGCACGTTCAAGGCTTCTTGAGCCGAGTGCTTCTCTCGTGGCGGACCGTGACTCGCACGTTCAGACATTGCATTCCTTGACATCGCGTCAATATACCCAGCAACAGACCGGGGTCGTTTTAGCCGCGACAGTACTTGCCTTTATCTTCTGTGCTGCATTGTCGAACCAGGACCGTCGTCAGCTCTCCCTTCTATCACTCCCGCCTCTTGCGTTTTATGCACACTGCACCCCAAGCCGCCCCATCTCCACGAACATCAAGAGATCAGTTTACCGACACAGACACAATCCAAGATTCAGACTTGCAATATGGCGCTCGCAGCAGTCCACAGCACCCTCGCTCGTTTGGGAGCGGCACCAGCGGCCAGTTTGGCAAGACTGGCCGACAGCAGCAGTATCAGCTCTCCCGAAGCTCTGACGATAAGGGCAAAGGCCGAGAGCGCGACTGGCAGCAGTCGCATCGAGTCAAAGGGTGCGAAGATTATTACTTCCTGCCGTTCTGGTACGGGGCTTATAATTGAGTTGCTGCTATCTCGTGCAGGAGACTACTGAAGACCGAGGGCTTGAAGGATGATCAGTCACCGATACAGCGACTACCGCTCGAGGCTCTCGGGCAGGTCTTTGCGCGTTTGCCTCCGCAGGCATTACTTGCCTGCTCGCTCGTGTGCCATGACTGGTGAGCTTCTCTACTCTACCTTCATGCGTAACGGTCTCGCTGATCAGCCACTGTACGCGTGCGCAACAGGCACGAGATCATTCGCGAAGACTCGACGTGGCGAGCTGCCTTCCTGTACCATTTCTGCCTGAGCGACAACCTGGCAGGCGTTCCTGGCAATCGTATTGCTCCAGAAAGTTGGCAAGCCGAGTTTCTGAAACGCCATAACCTAGCACAGAAATGGACAAAGTCCAAGATCTCGACGATAACGCATGACCCGCGCATAGGCAACATCTCGCTTATACATGCAGATATTGCTCTTGAGAGACATGCTCGGACCCGAACGGCGGCTTCTTGGAAGCCTAGGTCTAGCAAGGAGGACAATTCGCACGGCAACGCTCCATCGATGATCTCGGTCTCAGTTCCACGAGGGACGGCTTCGCGGTCAGATCCGTTCAGCGGCAAGGTCGCAAAAGGCGGTTTCATAGAAGGCGCGCCTATGCCAGTCTTCATTGCCGGCCTAGGTGCCAATCTTGACACCGTCACTGCAGCCGCAGTGTCGAAAGATGGCAGCATACTCGCCTGGGGTATGGCCAATGGCTCAATTCACACCTCGCGAACTGGGCTCGCAGGTCGATACATACATGGACAAGGACAGCGCGCAGCTCCTCCCACACCTGTTGGCGAACCTTTTCACAATCACTTTGGCACGGTCACGATTGTCACCTTCATCGAAGGCTCCGATTTAATGGTCAGTGCTTCTACCGACGGCACTATCAAGATGTGGGAGCCCCTCGCAGGATGCATCTGGACGTCGCCTCAAGTCACCCAGATGGAAGGTGGACGCATGGATGATATCGAGATTTTGGCCTCCCGCTTGATCAACGTTTCGTCGTCCTTGGCACTCATGGCTGCAGGCACGCGAGCCGGTATAATCTATACCTGGACATTCGACATCAAGACACGAGCAGTCATGCATCATCAGAAGATCAATCCACTTTATACCAACGGCGAGACGCCACAGGCTGTTGCCGCTTTGAGATTTGACAACAGTGGCTCGGTTTTGCTTGTTCACTATGAGTCGAGTCCTGCCTTTTATCGCGTCAAACTCAGTACTATCAGCGAGCATGTCGTCATCAAGTACGGCCATGAAGAAGGCTATATTGGCCCAATTACGGTGATTAAAGCTATGTTTGCAGAAGAATCAAACTTAACGGTGCCAACTGGAGGCGTCGTCTCTATCAATGGGCATGACACGCCAGTAAACATTGCTCGCGAGACTGCTGTAGCCGCATCAACCTTCGAGCGGACATTCAGCAACCTCTCGTACGTAATAGCGGGCGATGAGCAAGGCCGTGCATTCATCTGGGATTGGGAAGCGACCCCTTCAGCCGACGGTGTTGTCCGACCCATGCGCCAGCTACAGGGCTTCGAGACCAAGATTACGAGCATCGAGGTCACGGATCTCCTCATCATGCTTGGCACGTCAGTTCAATTATCAGCCACGGTTGTTAGATTGTGGCCCCTCGCTGAATACGCTTGTTGCAGTGCGGATGGCATGATCCGGGCCTTTGACTTGCTTTCTGGTCGCCTCGTGCGCATATTCAATGAGCGATCGGCCCCACGACAAGCCCTACGGCACCTTCTGACCGGTCAAGCAGACGCCGATGAGGAAGCAAAATGGGCAGTCTCGCAAATCGTAGCCTCACGCGAGGGTTTTGTGGCTAGCATTGGAGCTCGTATCCTAGCTTGGCGGGCGGGAGATTCTGGCAAAGCATCAAAGAAGACCCCAAGATCGGGCGGCAGGCTATCGTCGCGGGCTGAACGATACAAGAATGAGCTGGAACTGAAGCAGGACATACGCGAATCTACGGCTGTCCTTGATCACGAACATGCGGACCGTATACTTCGCATGCAAGAAAACAGTAAAGCGCAAGAATTGGCTGGCATTCCCAAATCTCTTGGCGACATGACTGATGAAGAAGCAGTGAGTCACAATGTGCCCCGTGGAAAGTGTTCTTTGCTGACGATGCGATTTATTGTAGCTTGCTCTTGCCATGATGATGAGCCGGGAAGATGAAGAAAAGCGACAAGCTAGGTTGGTCCTAGACACATCTACAGACGAGCTGGACAACGACATTGCGCACCTTCGCCTCGAGGAAGAGGAGGACGGAGACGAGTCGGATGATGGAAGTTCTGAGCAAGCCTCGCATGCATCTTCATATGGCATCGGAACTAGTCGGCCTCATGCTTCAAGGATGGACAGCGCTGAATGGAGATCTCGCTCGTATGATCAGGCAGAAAGCTTCTCAGCATCGCCATACATGCGACACAATCTTTCACCGCTGTCAAGCTCTGCCAGGTCCAACTCGAAGCTCCAAGTGAGCCCTCGATTGAACCCGTATCTCTTTTCAACGGCACGAAGCCCTTCACCTGTTCCCGATCTCAACGAGGCGTCAGATTGGCCACTCCCATCTCCAGTGTCGGCTGCAAGTCCTGCGCAGAATGTATCGCGAGCAAGTCCCCGCCTGGATGCCTCCTCGCCCTCGCCGAAACTCGGCCCCGGCAGCAGCTGGAGCGCGATAGCCAGAGGTTCGCCAGCGCCGAAGACAGGGTCTCCGCATGCAAAGTCGCCAGTGGCGTCTTTGCTGACGTCGACGATCCCGACTGCTGTTGGCGCTCAGCCTTTGCCATCGCAGAGCGCGCAGATGTCCAGTCAGGGCGATGATGACCTTGATGACGAACTCCGATTTGTTCTCGAGCTCAGTCGTGCAGAGGCAGAGTCCAGAGAAGCCGCGTTGAAGAATGAAGAGGGCCGACGGTAGTAGTAGATCCAGTCTTGCCTTTATGTTGTGTGGTCAAGATTTTTGTTTCTCGAGCAATCGATAGACATCGGCGACCAGGTACAGGCTGCCACAAATGACAATTCGATGTTGCTCGCTCTTCGTGGCGTCCGTGATTGCCCCGGCTACATTACTGCAGCTGTGCGCAACCAATCCGAGGGTCTTGGCGGTAGAGGTCATGATTTCCGGATCGACTGGCTTCACCCAGGCCATGCCTTCCGGCGGAGTGAATCCTACACCTATAAAATGCGTGAACGAAGGTAGGGCGGTCGCCAGTGGTTCCAAGAGGGATGCGGGCTCTCGGGGGGAAGAAAGAGCGCCGATGATAGTAGTAGGCTTTTCTGGGAGTTGAGAAAGGTAGTTGACTAGTTCGTGTATGGAAGCTGGGTTATGAGCGCCGTCCACCAAGATTTCATGCCCATCCAGCGAGATCCAGTCCAATCGGCCTGGCCACCTTGTCGCTTCCAAACCATCTCTTACATGCTCTGCGGTTATTGCATTGGCCTTGTCCGCTATAACTGTGCTTTGCAAGAGTTCCACGGCTTTCACAGCCGTCGCAGCGTTTGCGGCCTGATATGATCCCAGCAGTGGAAGCTTGACTTGCAAAAGTACATGCTTGAAGGTCAGATAACTTGTCTGCTTGTCATAACGGGTGTCATCTGATTGCACGGCGAACAGGGGCGCCTTCTTCGTGATTGCGACCTGTTTGACGACGGTGTTTGCTTCCTCGTGAGACTGCGGTCCTAGCACACATGGGTGGCCGGGTTTGATGATGCCAGCCTTGACGGCAGCGATTTCACTGATGGTGTTGCCCAAAAAGGCTTGGTGATCCATGTCAACCGCCGTTACGACGGTGACGAGGGGATCAGGGCAGACATTGGTAGCGTCTGTTGCTCCACCCATGCCGACCTCGACAACGGCCAGGTCCAGCGGGAGTTCCTCGTTCTTGAAAGACTGGAAAGCAGTGGCTGACAGTAGCTCAAATGAGCTCGCGCCAATGTCATTGGCAGCATTAGTGGCCTCTACACTCTGTTTTGCCTTGTGGTACTTTTCTTCGGAAATGGTGTTGCCACCGAGCGTGATACAGTCGCGGACCTGCGTAAGATGCGGGCTGGTGAAGCGGCCCACTCGTAGACCAGAAGTGCGCAGTATCGACTCGATATAGGCGCAGACAGAGCCTTTGCCGTTGGTGCCCGCGACGTGGATGATCGGAACCGCGAGGTGTGGCCGTCCGAGAGCCTCGAGAAGCCTCGTTATCCGCGACAGACCCAGCGAGATGCCACGGTTCATGTCTATCGGATCACTTTGTGGATTCGGTGGTGCGCGTGAATGGCCAGTCACTACAGACATCTTTGCGCTGTATGCGCCGCAAAGGGAGACCTGGACTCTCAGCACGGAAGCAGCATGCGCATGCCTGTTCTGCTCTACTCACCCTGCAAGTCATGCGGCAGACCAAGCTGGCATGTCAGCCGTGTCTGTCAGTCCTGCCAGCTGGTACGTAGACCCAGCGAAAAGCCCGTAGCTCTACGGTGGTCTGCGCCAGACCAGCAAGAACCTATCTCTGCAATCCACCAAAGCGAGACTTCAGCCACTGAAGCAACCACGACCAACAGCAACGCAGACGGACGCGTTGAGTAGAGGCTGTTGTTCAAAGTGATCGCTACATGCTCGTTGCCCTGCAGATTTGCGACCATCATCGCTTAGCAATTCAGCTCGGGTGGGGTCCTTTTGCGGACTCACCCCTGTCGAACAAGCTCAACAAACGCGACAACTTCGTCCAAGGCCGTACTGTAGAGCTGACAGTGACACGACGGTCCCCCTCTTCCTTCTTCTCTCATTGCATTCATCGGCAAACCTCGCTAGCTAATAAAAATGGCAGTCTCTGCACCAGCGCCCACCAAAGTCACGGTGCTCGAGGTGAAAGAGCTATCTGGTGAGGACACCCTTATGGCTAGGACTTGAACCCGCTGATCATCCCCGTAATTGGCACAGAGGAGGACTCGCAGTACATTTCATCGTGGATGGCCGCCTCGTTCGCTGGCAGGGATTGCTACAACTACCTCTGGACTGGCAAGACCGTGAGCAGCCCTATGCAGGCCAGCAGACCGGACTGCGCATGCTTAATACAGAGACAACTATGCTTTCAGTCACTGACCGGTTGAAACATCTCCTCTGTCTGTTGTGCACCTCTCCTCGCTTTGCCATTCACAGTATGAAGAAGACCCGTTGGCGCACAAGCTCATGATGCGAGGCGTCATGGACCGCGGCAGTCTCTTGGGCTCCACAGTCATCTCCGAAGATAAGAACGGCTTTAGAATACTCTTTCGCCCAGGTCAAGTTGACAAGATCTACGATCTTGACTGGGAGAGCGCCAAAGATGAAGCCTGGAACGCATTTCTGGAGAGGTGTGGAGGCAAAGAGGCTGTCCGAAAGCGCTCTGAGAAGGCGAGCTGCAACATTCACGCTTCAGATGCAGAGAACATAGCTGAATTAAAGGTGCTTGCTGCCTTACAGCTTTCAAAAGCTGTCGAGGAAAGGAGGGTCAGCTTGTACGGCCCCGATGGCGGACTCAGTCTGTTCGGAACCAACAATTTTGCAATCAAGCAAGATTGCCAAGGCAAAGGTATTGGGAGAGCCATTCACGACTACATTTGTGCTCAGGTGCGTTCAAATTTAGTCTATCGCACGGTTATTGCCTCCCATTGCTGAGACCGCTCTGCATCTCCGGTATCACCGGTGTTCCATCTCGCTCGTTGCACTGCCGTTCCTCAGGCTAAGGAAGCTGGCACAAGTTACTTCTTCGGGTCCTTCACCATCAATGTAAGCTGCAAATGAATGTGTCTTGCTGCTTCAGCATTTGACTTTTGACATCGTCCATGCGGGTCCCTTTTTACGAGCACCTGGGCTGTCGCGACGTTACTGGAGAGCCCATTCCCACCCGATTGACCTATCCGAATCCTTACCCTGCTGGAAACGACTTCCAGCACATCATGCAGTACGATCCTTGACTTGGTAGCTGCCTAGATCATCTGATCGTGCAAGATTGACACGCATTAAAGGTGGAACTAACGCAGTGAAAAGATGCGGCCGATCTGCGCTGGGCCATGGAGGAGCCCGATGGGCATGTGGTAGCATAGTGAAAAGAGCATGCCCTTCTGATGTCAGTCTCCAGCAAAGATTGACATTTGTGTGCCAACAACCTCGTCCATACTGCTGACTGTTTGGGTGTGGAAGTTGGGCTGAAAGCGCGGATCGTTTCCCTGGGAGCCCTCACCCCACGCATTGGTTCACAGCCGAGCTCTTCGCAGGCTCGTCAGACATGTCAAACGCCCGAGTGCTTTGTGTCATCCTGAGGGTCCTTGTCTTCGCAGTTCTCATCTGCTCCAGCGGCACGGGTCTTCCTGCCTCAACGAGACATTTCTTGGAGAACGGTAGTATCAAGGATGTCAAAAGCAGCGGACGCTAAAGAAGCCCTGCCTAAAGGCACATTTGACATTGTAGAGCTTGAGACTCTCACAGGTGAGCAGCAGCATGCTCAATGTCGCCTTTAGTCGGCTGAGGCGCCTCGAGCAGCTGCCGACACCGAATACCTGGCTGGCTGGCTTGCAAAGTCATTTTCCAAAAGCGATGCCTTCGCCTATCTCGTCACGGGCAAGTCGGTGAGACTCAGGTTGGTATACTCAATGGCTGGAGCTACCTGACGAGTGCTGCATCGTCAGTATCAGGAAGATCCGATAGCTCATGAGCTCTTCGGAAAGGCGATGCTCGACAGACAGACTGCCATGGGCACTGCAGTGACGAATGAGACCCGGACTGCTTTTCGAATGATGTTCAAGCCGGGACAGCAGGATCGCAGTATGGACTTCGACTGGGAGTCTCCCAAAGACGAAAACTGGAAGCTTATGCTCGAACGGTGCGGCGGCAAAGAGGTGGTTAGGTCGCGCTGCAGAGCTGTAGGTACCCTCCCGTTTGATAACAGTCCTCGTGCGCTTACAGTCACCCTATTGCTGTTCAAACATTAAACAAAACTTTGAACAGTTTCAGGAGGCTTGCGGCGAACAATTCAAGGCTTTGTACGGCGAAGACAAAGGCTTGTCGCTCTATCGTTCCAATACCTTCGCTGTTCGCTCCGATGTTCAAGGTCAAGGTGTCGGCAGAGTCTTACACAAATATATGGCCGACAAGGTATGTCACATAGCAGTGAACAGTGACGACGATAGTTGAGCTTTCGGACACTACAGGCGAAAGCAGAAGGAAAAACCTGGTTCTTCCTCAGCATGGAACGCAACGTGAGTGAATCAAGCTACATATTGTTCAGTCCTGATCACTTTTCCCCTCTTACCAGGTGCCGGCCTATCTTCGCTTTGGCTGCAAGGTCGTAGGCGATAAGATCGCCACGACCGTACCACCTGAAGGTCTGGCCCACTATCCTCCTGGTAACGAATTCTTCCGAGTGATAGAGGCCTGAAATAGTCCATGCTTTACTGTGATCCTGAGGATCAGTTATCGCGTCTTGGTTCAGTCACGCGCATTAGCAGGACCAGACGACCGTGAAAGCAGATCGGGAAAATACACAACGCGTCCCTCTTACGGACACATCGATTTTGCCCCACGACAACTGCATGACAAGGACACAGCGACACATGGTAAGATTCTGCGGTATGAACAAAATTCTTAGCGCGGGCGTTTCTTGTCACGTCACTTCGCCAGGGACCGTTTACTTCGCAGTTTCGCGCAACTTGAAGGGCAAGTAGTGGCGACCGCTGGCTGACGTACGCTGGTTCTGCCTAGCCTGCGCTTCGCAGTCTGCCAATACGGACAATAGTACCGCCAGCAGGTCAGAGCTATCTACATTGCTTTGCATTACGCATCGTAAGCCTGAAGGATCAGGGGTGCTCAAGGACCGGCCTGATCAGTGGATTCAAGCTCGGCCTGCGCCGCTTGCCAACCAGCCATGCCAGCCCTTCCTCAGTTTGCAGCAATGACAATCTGTGAACGGATGGAACAGGTTGTTCTGTACGCCAAGTGTCAAGGCTACTGGGTTCCGATGTAACGACTATCCTTCCCGCATGCAAGACCGCGTTTGATAGTCAGCCCTGCGCGCCGCACCGTCGAACAGGCGCAACCGTCTTACAAGGCGACATCTGGGGAGCATGGCACTGGGGTCGCGAGAGTGCTCCTCAACATGTTGCTCTTCAACCACCTACTACTGCACAGTGACCTTTGAGTTCCAGCACACCTCGCTAATATGACAGTCTCTGAAGGCGTACCTCCTAAGGTGTTCGAGGTCAAAGACCTCTCAGGTAAGACTTTAGAGTCCAGAGACGCATGGCATGCCACATCGCTCTAAGCAGTTACATGACTCATGCAACAGAGGAAGACTCCGACTACATTGCAACCTGGATGGCCGAGTCTTTCGCTGGCAGGGAGGCTTACAACTATTTATATACTGGTGTGACCGTAAGTGCAACCTGGAGCGTGCACTATGAGAGGGCCATCGCGGCAACACGCAGATCGGATCTGCAGCAGTGATAGCGAGGTGACTGAGCGATTTGCTTCTCTGCTGTACCCCGTTCATAGTATCAAGAGGATCCACTGGCACACAAGCTCATGATGCGAGCCACGATGGATCGCGGCAGCGTAACAGGCGTTGCAGTCATTTCGGAGGACAAGAATGGTTACAGGTTGATGTTCCGCCCAGGTGAACCTGACAAGACCTACGACCTCGACTGGGAAAGCCCAAAGGACGAGGCATGGAATGCATTTCTGGAGAGATGTGGAGGCAAAGAGGCTATCCGCAAACGTCTTGAAAAGGTGAACCATAGCAATCTTTCGGCGATGATTCGAGGCTGATGAGTGATTGCTTGTTTATCAGCTCAATGCGGACATCGGTACACAGAAACGCAGCTTGTACGGGCCGGATAGTGGACTGAGCCTGTTTCGATCCAATTGTTTTGCCGTCAAGGCAGATTGTCAAGGAAAGGGCATTGGCAGAGCAATTCACGACTACATATGTGCACAGGTGCGTAAGCTCACAGTAACGGTGTCTAAGCCGTCCGCGGGTGGCCGTGTTCTGTGCAGTCGCCGGCCAGTATCGGACTTACTTGCTGCCATATCTCGCTTTCAGGCTAAAGAGGCTGGCACCCCTTACTTCTTTGGCTCGTTCACTGTCAACGTGGGTCTTGCCACTTCCCATGGCTCCTTGGGCTCCAGCTCGCAAAAGGGCTAACGCCTTCCCTGTCCAGGTCCCGCTTTACGAGCACCTAGGTTGCCGCAAAGTTGGCGACCCAGTTGCTACCGGGCTGACCTATCCCAACCCTTATCCAGCTGGAAATGACTTCTGGCACATTATGCAGTATGACCCATGAACCGGAATAGCGTTTTGCGTGATTTATCTACGAGATCTCTTGATCGCTGGCAGGAGCGCCCTGCTGCAATAGAAAGAGCAATACTCCATCGTCCGGGCCATGTGATGCGCTCTCCTGCTGAGCCCTTTGCTAATACCTCAGTCACGCAATTTGGCGAGACCAAAGCTGCTATCTCGTACCATGCGCTGGTGGCTCTACAGAGACCGGCAGCAAGCCGATGATTTCTCGCTCGCTTGTCGCACAATCGAAAGCCACTTGCTGCGCTGTCTTCGCTCGAAGAGCTTTTGGCTTCGCTCCGCGACTTGCAGCATCGTTATCTGGCAGGTGAAGCGGCAGAAATGGAATCTGGCAAGTCGGCCAGCACTCTGCCCGAAGGCTCCTTCGACATCACAGAGCTTGACGAGCTCACTGGTAAGCTTTGCATTCACTATTTGCGAACGGGTGCTGATGTGGCCTTATTCAAACAGATGGAGACCTTCAATACATCGCAGGCTGGCTCGCCAAAGCATTTGGCGGGAGTGATGGTTTCGCATGCCTTGCCACGGGCAAATCTGTGGGGCCCATAATCGTCTTGTGCCTCTGACCTTCCAGGCTGACATCGGACTGTTCAGTATCGAGCAGACCCGGATCTGCATACTCTTTTCGTGAAGGCCCTGATTCAAAGGCAGCTGGTCACGGGTACTGCAGTCACCAATCGACCAAGGACGGCTTTCCGAGTGATGTTCAGGCCTGGTCAGAAAGATCGGGGAATGGATTTCGACTGGCAATCGCCAAAAGCCGACGATTGGAATCCTTTGCTTGAGCGCTGTGGAGGAAAGGACCTTGTTCGAGCGCGCGTTAAAGCTGTCAGTCCCGTCTTCTTCCGGCCATGCCAGGATTGGAGGCAGTCCAAGCTGAACCCATCTTTGTGCAGAACTTCGAGGCCGCAGATGCGCAATTCAAGCAGCTCTACGGCGAAGACGAAGGATCGTCGTTGTATCGATCTGGCAATTTTGCCGTTCACCCGGAATACCAGCGACTGGGTATTGGTCGCGCCCTGCACCGATACATGGCAGACGTGGTGAGCATTTTCTCGGTATTTGGGACACCTGCCATGAAGCTGACTTCAGGTCAGGCAAAGAGCGAGGGAAAGACTTGGTTCTTCCTCAGTATGGAGCGTAATGTGAGCCGCACCTTGTCACCACTTGACGAACGAACATCTGACCGCTTGTGTTGGTCGGGTGCCTGCCTATCTGAATTTTGGGTGCAGGGTGGTGGGCGACAAGATTCCCACGACTATCCCTCCAGAAGGTCTCGCCCAGTATCCTCCCGGCGATGAGAACTTGCGAGTACTGGAAGCCTAGTCGAGAGACTAAAATCCTCACGCTGTGTCAGCGAGAAATCTCGTAAAATGCCCATCATACAAGAGTCAACGCGTCGTCTTGGCCATAGCTTGTAGAGTCGAGTGGCGGGACACAGCATAAAAAGCACGAATGCCTGACCAGTCCATAGATCATTGCATCGTGAACTCTACTGACTATATGGAGCAAGCCCATAGGACAATTAAGCCGCCACCAAGGCCTATATAAGGAATGAGGCTGAGGATGCCAACGAGCAGCAGCCCTTTAGTGGGTTTCGAGAGGGCAGACGAACAAAAGAGGATCGAAACGTAGGTAACCGTTGCGAGGACACTGAAGGAGTAGTCGAAGATGCCGAATGCATGAGCGCCGTTGACCAAGTCCAAAGAGGTCGGGTTTGACGGCAGGTAGATGGCTCTGAGCGCCAATCCGCTGTGATCCTGCATGCGCTGGATGCGAGCGGATGAATATACCAGTGTCGACAGCATGCCGAGGAACGGAACGCGCTTAGGTGTTCGGCGAAAGAGAGGGCCAATCGCTCGGGGCAATAGCCAATTGAGTGCTATAACCCACCACAGAAAGAGTTGAAATACGGTAAGCCAGTGGAACGACATGTCGGTCCTTTCGCATGCATAGACAGGCACAAGACAGCCGAAAAGCGTGCTCAGCCAGATGGTCCAGAGCTCTTCTGCGGCGACTTGGTGAGATTGTGTCCCTATGTCTCGATCCCGTGCCAAACAGGCGAAGTAGGCTGGCAAGGTGCCCCCGGACGAAATGACTTGCGACAGGAGGAGGAAGAGCGAGCCGCTGCGAGCACTTCCAGAGTTTCGACGATAACTCTCGTATGAAGCCATTGTGGTGTATACCGGAATGAAGTAGGCGAATTGCAAGGCAAGCATTCGGGCTTCTAACCGCCGCCAAAAGCTTTGGAAGGAATGGTTCGCCAGACAGCAGACTCGGTTCAGGATCCTCGGAAGCCACCAGTAGTGTGCTTCTTTGATTGTACTGAGGCATCGGTTGCCATCAAACTCATCGTGCCTAGTCATCTTTGGAAGTGCTGCCATGGGTCAAAGTAAACAGCACGATTAGTCAAACTTGCCATCATAGCAGACCTACAGCATGGAAACGTACCATATGCGAAGAGCACGGCATATGCTGTGGCCGACAGTATCGAGAATACAAAGACTTTTGGGTTAGCCATGTCCTCGCTTCTGTGTTGGTAAGGAGGTGAACGCATGAAGCCCTTTGTGCGGGTCGCCGCACGGTCCGATCGAGCACTTCGCGGAGGTATGGACGCGTTATATCCGTTTTACATGTATGATGACATTGCGTCGTCGCTAAAGTGGAGCATCTAGAGCGCTTTTATCTGAATCCGTAGTGTCATTCCGCTTTTGCGCGCGCATCGGGCGGCTCCACTTTTGCCGCTTGCTGACTTGCCAGCGACTCGACACCGAGGATCTCGCGGAGAGCCCATACGAGGGCAATTGCGGCACCTGAACCAAGCATGTTGCCTGCAGCTACCAACACAACACCATAGCCAAGCTTGTGTTCAGCGGAAGCCGAGTCGTATGCCAGGACTAGGTAGGCTGCGGTGGAAACCAACGAGCAGAGGAAGTCGACCAGGAAAAGGCGATGTGCATCTCCCGCCAATGTCGCTGAAGGCGGATTGACGAGATAGATGTCCTGAAAGCGGTCGGTCGCAAGCATACTGAAGTGTGCTTTGGCGGAAAGATAGACGGAGATTGCGAGGATGATATAGATTGGGACGGTTGGTGAGCGATTCTTTGTGAACGGAGAGAGAATGGCTGGAAGGATTGTGTTCAGGAATGCAACGTAGAGCGGGTAGATCTGCCAGAGCGAGAGCGAGTCATATGACCAGCCTGACTTGGCCAGAAAGTAGGTCGGGCCCAGATAGCCGATGACTGCGGAGAGAAGGACCGACCAGATCTGCGGTGTAGCAGGCCGCCTCGACATGGTGCCTGGTGTACGTGTATATGCCAAAATGGAATAGTACAGTGGAAACGTTGCTGCTGCTGATGCGATTTGTGACAGGAAGAGGAAGAAATGACCTCGACGCGCAACAAAGTTGGGTGATCTGAATGCTTCGTAGGGTATGATGGCCGCAATAACGAAGACCAGCGCTGCGAATTGATTGACTAGGAGCAATGCCATATCTGATTGCTTCAAGCCTTGGAAGATGACATTGATGGTGCACAGCGCGTTGTTGAGCGCTTCTGGCAGGAAATCGTAGAAGCGCGTGCCAGACTGCGTGAAGCAGCGAACGCCTTTCAGGCTTGGGTCTCGTATGGATGGGAAGGAAGTGGCTGCGACAGACGTCTCAGCTGCTGGCACAATGACAGCTGTGCGGTGTATTCAGCACCGACAACTTACTCCAACCGAAGAGCAGGCCCAGCCCTGCCGCGGAGAGGCCGAAGAGCAGGGCAGCATCGAGCTTCCGTCCCATTTTGTGATTCACTTTGAAGACAAGGCAGCAAGTCAAGAGCCCCCGTCCAAGCTTCTTGTGAAATACTGCGAAATCGAAGCAGAGCCGGCATTGAATGTCCTCGGCCGGCTGCAATGATCGTGATAGCAAACGGCATAGAGAGGGTCCCTAGAAAAGACTGAGAACTGTCGCAGAGGCAGGGTCAGGTAGTACCGTACTAGGGCAGAGACCTCGTGAAATGATGCTGACTTGTTCCCTGCTCAGACAAATCAAGCATTTCGAGTGGATATGCGCGATACAAGATGGATTGCGGGGCGGGAGGACCGCAGAGAAGACAACGACATGCGATAGCTCAGCAGCAAGGGTAAAACACATAAATACTATTTTGCTAGATCTATTCACAAACTTGCTGCAACTGACTGTCAATTTTGCTTGGCGCGAATGTGGAAATTTTGGTAAGGCTGTTTGCCCGGCTGTCGAGAACATGCGAAAGGCCGACCAATGTAGACGTCTTCGTCATGATTGTTGCGCATTGGCTGCGTTCACTTGAACTTCGGCTATAGGTGGTTGCGATATCGTAAAAGAAGGCAAGGACCCAACGTATTCAACTCGGGATCTAGGGCTCTGCCGGCCCATATCCTCGGAGCCAGAGGATGAAGAATTGATGCCCAAGCCGACTGTACGATTCTCCGTCATTGAAACGCTGGATGGACCAAGCTTGTCCAGCATGCTCGCAGGGATGGTAGTTCGCACTTGCGTCGCGCTGACTGCTGGGCTCCGAGTGTACGACGAGTCAAGCACAATCTCAACATCGTCATCGCTTTCAGAATCCCGGTCGGACGGGGTATCTGGCTGATCTGACACTGACATTGCAGGCGAGGTGAATGCAGGTGACGTTGCGTTGGCGGGTCTGTCTTCGCCTGATGCCTGCGACCTGCCTGAACCATCGCGATGCCGAGGTGACCGACGACCGCGTCGAGTGACATGATATTCGTGTGCGAAAGGGTGCATGGGATACTTGCTCGAGGAATAGGGCGAGGAGCTGAAGTGGTATGTGGAACCGTCGTCTAGCTCAGGGAGGCAGTGGTCCGCAGAATAGGCTAGATGAGGCGTGGTGCTAGAGAACGCAATAGCTGTGCTCGCTTTCGAGTTTTCCTGCATCACAAGTCAGTATGCGATGCAATCTGAGCTCGCACATGACCGCTTACCTCTTCAGCGTTGGCAGAATTGTCCTCGGTGGCTTTGCTGTCGGAGACAGATCTACTCGTGCTCCGCTCTACCAGCTCGGGCGAGCTTTTGCCATCATTATTTGTTTCGGTAGAAGCGGTGGAGACGTTGTCCAGCAATTTAAGCCGTGCTTCTGCTCTTTCGGCCCTTTGGAAGAAATGCAATAAAGCCTTTTGATGCTATGAATTCAAGAGAGTCAGCCGACAAGTCAAGCACAAGAACCCGAGCACACGAACCTCAGCTTCAATGCTGCGCCGATCCACCTCTACACATTTGAGCTTCCACTTTGCAATTTCAAGCTCCTTGCTTCTTCGCTCGAGAACGGTTTCGGCGCTCTTCATGGACACTTTGAGCTCCTCGATGCTCAAATTCTCATCCTTGGCCTGCATGCTAGCCAAGACTTCAAGATCTGCCTTGATGTCGTCCTCGTTATTCGTCACCTCTTCATCGTTGAGCTCCAGCTGACGTTGCCGCATCCGCTCTCTCTGATCTTTGTGCCGTACACGCCGCCTGTCTTTTGCTGCGAGCAGTGGAGAAGACGGAGGCGCTAGGGAATCGCGACGTCGATTATTGTCCTGCGATGGACCCTTCGAAGCGGAGGCGCCGTGAACACTCGAAGTCGTTGACACATCCGCATCCATGTCGTAGCCGCTGAAGTCGGCGCCAGCTGGCGATCCAACGACTTCTGTGTTCGACTGAGCATACGAGCTGACTCGAGAAGGGCGACTTGATCGTCTGCTGCGTCTGCCACCGTTTGTAAAGGGGGATGGCGAATGCTGCTGTGCGTACGATGTCGATCCGGGCGGTAGAATATCGCCAGCCAGAGACGGTGTACTCTGACGTCTCCGCACATTGCCTTGTCTCTCGGCGGACATGTCCGAGTACATCTGAGCCTGCGAAACCGGGGAGCTGATAGTCTGTCCCGCAGCTGCCGCCAGGCTTTGATAAGGATACGAGCCTCCCGCAACGGGCGAGGAAGCGGCATTGCTGGGAAACATGTAGGCTTGCTGGCCTGCCTGATTCTGTAGCTGCGGCGGGCTTTGCTGGTACAGCATGGGCGGCATCGCAAATTTGGACATGTCGACAGCAGATATCGGCGTAAAGGGCAGGTTGCTTCGATGAGGAGTTCCCATTTGGCCTGCATGGTACGCAGGAGAAGCACTTGCTAGTGCCTGATTCTGCACCTGAGTTTGCTGGA
Organism: Cystobasidiaceae sp. HBUAS51001; assembly: GCA_003351005.1. Lineage (NCBI taxonomy): Eukaryota > Fungi > Basidiomycota > Cystobasidiomycetes > Cystobasidiales > Cystobasidiaceae > Cystobasidiaceae sp. HBUAS51001. The sequence goes on along the minus strand of KZ857212.1, from coordinate 56,134 downwards.
TTGCATACTGCAATTGGGCCTGCATGACCTGCATCTTCTGCATCAAGGACTCTTGCTGCTGTTCTTGCGGCGCGACATGCTGTTGCAAGTTTACCGACGGTGCAATTGACTGCTGGACGCTGGACGAAGATGTACCTTGCAAGGCAGTGTCGTCACGATAGCCACTGCTACCGTGTAGACTAGGGAAGGAAGATGTTGGCAAATGCAGCGAAGGCTGCGGAGAAGCAGATCTTGACGAAACAGAGGTGTGTGAATGGTGTCCGTTGTTAGAAGCACCATGTCCATGCATCGATGAATGAGGTGAAGGACCAAGCAGTCCAGGCGATGCCTGCGGGAACATAGCCGGCGAAGAAGGCAACGATGGATGTAAAGGTCCAGGCGAAGGGTGGACAGGCAGCTGCTGAATGCCAGAAAACGACGGATGTTGCGGGGAACGGAGGTTCTGATATTGATGTTGATTTGTATGATGCTGCTGCTGCATTAGCAACTGCTGGTACTGATACTGGGCCTGGACGATGTACTGCTGCATCTGCGCGTGCTGCTGTTGAATAACATCCGCGCCATTCGGAAGCAAGCCCGGGCTGTAGTCCTGTGCATACAGTGGCTGCTGAGGCATTGATCGCGGATACACGTTCTGCAAATTGGATCTGGACGAAGCTGGAGGGGACGAGATGCTTTGTTGCGGCAAGTGATGCGAGTCTCTTCGATTTGTGGAAGGCGGACGTCTCGATGAAGCAGGCGAGCTTGAGACAGATGGTGGATCTGGAAGGATGCAAGGGTACCCAAGTGCATCTGTCCTGATCCTTCTCTCGCTATCGGGAGGGGTAGGCAAGTACGTGGACGTTGGCGCTGTCTGCGCAAAGTTGTTATGAGGCACTTCATCCCCAAGGTGAGATTGCGTCTCATCTTCTCCATCCTCGAGCGTCGGTTCTTGAAAGCTCGAGTGGAAAGAATAGCTCGGAGGCGTCTTGCCTTCCTGTTCCCCCGAGGAACCGTTGGGCTGTCCTTTATTCGTCGCGACTTTTGGACTCGACATCATGGGCATCATTTCATCGGTGTCGCTATGTAGCGAGCTGAGGATCGTAGAGGTCGTAGCATCCGTCGATACCGATAGCGAAGTTGAGCGGCCGGAACATGCCCCGCTTCTCGAGTCTGCATTTGTAGAAGTGGATTGAATAGAATCACGCTTCTCGACGCGAGGAGCTTCGGGCGCTGGGCTGTCGCCTAACTGCGACAAGCCGCTTGATCGTCGCTCGCTTGATGTTGCTGGAAAAAAGGGTGAGCGGGGGGAGCCGCGCTTTATTGTAGCATGCCTGTCCAGACTGCGCGCTGGCCTGGTGCGCTGCAAAGCTTCGTCATCGCTAGAACTGTCCAGATCTTCAATTTGCGCGGGCAAGGCCGTCGCGCAGGCAACTTCGAACAAGGTCCTAGAGTCAATTTGCCTCAAAGGAGAAGGCGAGCGCTGACTGGGCGTGAGTTGCGGCCTCTTTCCCTTCCTTCGCGGCTGCACTGGTGTACTCGGGTTCGTCGTCGTCGTCGTCGCGACCTGATCAGGCTCTTCTCTTCCTGCTGTGCGTTCGAGCGCCATCTCTTGCTCGCGGTCTGCCTCGCTGATAGCTTGCACGCCAACATGCTTGAGCACAACGCTTGGCTTCGCTTGAGGTATGCTCTTGCTGCTGTTCTGCTTGATGGCATTCGTGCCTGAGCGAGATCTGGACGCTGACGACTTGTGCCGGGGATTGCTTGGTGCTTTGGGTGATGAACTCGTTGATGGAGATGATAATACTGCACGAGAGGAGGTGCTGGCGACATTCGAAAGGCTCTGACTGGTGCTTGACGACTGGCTCGGGGTTTTGCTACTGGCTGCATTTGATGTCTTATCCTTGCCAGTTCCACCAGCTGTGGTATTAGCTCGCCCTCGTTGTTCACCAGTAGTGGCGTTGGGTGAAACAGCTGGTGATGATGGTTGTACTTGGCCATCCGACCCTGCTGAAGACGTCTCTTTCCTCCGCCGCCGCTTTGAAGCGCTGCTGTTGGTAAAGTACCGCTGCGCAGAGGCTGGCAGCGCATCGAGAAGTAGATTTCCAAACTGCTTCAGGCGGAGGTGATGTGCGAGGACTGCGCAGAGGGCTGCCAGCGCCACTGGCGGGTGCGAGCGAGAAGGCGAAGGTTCTGCTGCAGCGGAACTGGATGCGGCTGACGAGCTCGATGATGCACAAGACGAGGATGTGGCTGCCGTCACGCCCAGTAAGCGGTGCTTGCGCTCGAGCTGCCTGCGGTCGTGTGCGCGCCTTCGAACGGCCTGCAGGCCGAGGTAGACGACCGAAGCGGTGACCACGACGACGAGGACGACTGCACTATCCGAAGTGAGAGCTGAGGTGACGTATGCGCGTGTGCTTGTTGCTGGCGTGTTGCCGTTATGGTTGCCTATGCCTGCTGGCTGATCTTTGCTGTTCGCTGGCGGCGACGGCCTTGGCGCATGGCCTGCGCGGTGCATGTTGACGATGGGTTGACGGTACGAGTGGATTGCGAGCTGTAGGGGTCGAAGCGCGTAGGCCTATATTAATCAGATGGGATAGAGCCCTATGCCCGCTGGCTGAATGGTCGCGCTGACTTTCTTCCTTTGCTTGCGTGTTTACTTGTCGCTTTAGTGCGAGCCTTGATGATGAAGAGGGCGGCAACCAAGGAGAAGTCCAGCCAGGTCGGGATGATTCAGGCAAAGTCAACGGCGGGCCCACGCACAAGTACCCGCTCCCACTCACCTGCGTGTGCCAGCGTCTCTGCCTGTCCTGTACTGGGTGCGCTCCTCACCGCCTCAGCGCTGAGACACCGGTCCTCCCGACTGGGCTGTGGTCGAACTGCAATGGACTGTTACAGCGGGCTCGCTCGTCCATCACTGCGACGCACACGCGTGCGAGGTGTGGCCAGCCACGGCGGATCGCGGTGCGTGCAGAGGGTGCTGTTGGTCGTGGTGACGGTGCGGTTGTTGCACAAGGCAAAGGCGGCAATTCGTCGAGACGCGATCACGCAAAGACGCCGCCACCACTTTAGAGCTTCAAAAGACCCAGCATGCCTCAGAGAAGTGCACTCGAGCTGCAGCAGCAGGACAGAGTGCGATATCATATGGTACAGGCATGTCAGGCGATCATCAGAGACGTGAGATGCACATCTGCCTGCAAGTGAAGGAGGCGAGTGTACTGTGGGTATTTGGAAAGAGCCGGGCTGCAGATCACGTTCGCGAGCTTCTCGAGGCTCTGAACTCTAAATTGTACGTCGGACCCTGTCGAGACGCGTAAACAGCTGCAGCAGCGCGAAGCTCTGTTTTACAAGGTGCTGCTCCTGGACTTCACCTCTTCGTATCCGGAGCATTCGATGATCTGCTTCCAAGCAGCTGAGCTAGCTTGGCTACGATTGTCCTTGCAAGCACAAGTTGCCGAAAGTGCGCACGTGCACGTAAGAAGCGTGCGCAAGTTGTACTTGGTGGTATAATCTCAAGGCATACCAAAGACGACTTGAGGAGCAGGCAAGCCTGCATGAATAGATGAGAGATCCGACTCCCAGACTGCGGACCACGGCATAGTACAGACCGCTCATCTTCCCAAATGACGCCTAAATTGTTGACCGTGCCTTGGGATGATGCTCGCTCCCGCGCTGACCGTGATGGCTGCTTCAGGCCGTCGTCTTGAAGTACTCGATGGCGCAAAGAGGATGTTCACGACCGAAGTCATGCTATGTGCCCTACGAGCGCACAGACAAGCGCGACATTGACTCCGAAGAAGATCACCCCTGCTGCCCAAAGTTCCAGATACACCGGGCTTCCCAGCAATTCCAGACGATAAGCAACAGCCAGCCAGGCCGCTTGTCCCGCGATCCAAGCACCTAGCATAATGAAGCCTTTGCGCCAGCTGAGTGCCGGTTGGGCTTGATACAATGCCAACGGCAGGAACCAGAGGAACCACATGAAGTATTGCGAGGTGCAGACGCGGTTGAAGGTCGTGAAGATGAGGGTTTGGATGAACATGACGAGTGCGAGGTTGCTTTCGAGTCGTGGTTGAGCTTTTTCTCTACTGCGCAATCGCTGTTTGACCTCTGCTGCTCGTGCACTTTTCGTAAGCAGAAACCCAGATCCGACAGCGAGCAATAGCTGCGGCACGAATGTCGATCTGGCAAACTGCTTGAGTAGCGATGTCATCGCGTAGTTCGTCAAGCTGTCGTTTGATTGTCCGGGTGTATTTGCCGAGGCGCCTAAATAGATTTGGTAAAAGTAGTGCGAGAAATTGTGTCGGTGATCCAACCTAGTCAGGTGGTAGAGGTATGTATGCTCGACGAAGGGCATACCCCATCTTTCACAATCGAAAGAGTGTCATGACTGGTCAGCGTTCCTTTTCAAGCGTGAATCGTGCTACCACTCACAGTGAAAACATGAACCCGTTTAGTAACATGAATGTCCCTAACGAATACGCAGCAAACTTGAGCTGTGCCAAGTTAAGCCATGATTCTCGACTGGAAAAATATGCTAGGACTGTCGATGCGTAGATGAAGGGATAGATCTTGAAATGCACGGTGAGGCCAATGACGACCGCGGCAGCAGTATCCCGCCCATGGTACAGAAAGCTCAAGAACGCCAGCAGCATAACCCCCAATATCGATTCCGAACTTCCACGAGTAGCTATATTGGCGACAAAAGGGTTGAAAAGCCAGCATAAGCCGACTGCGCGCTTTGCCTTTTCTTGAGAAATGTGGGTGTGCTCGATGAGAATCTGATATTGCAGCGCTGCGACGCCTAGATCTGCCGCTGAGAATAGGCATTTCCCAAAGAGAGGGTGTAGGAGCGCGTTCGGAAGCAGAAAGAGTGCCAAGAGAGGTGTGTAGCGGAATGTCGCTCTACCGTAAGGCGAGCCTAGCGTGACTCCATAGTTTTGTACGAGCCAGCGTGCGACTGGTCCGTCCGCAGGTGCTCCGCCCGCAAGAGACGGATTGACAATATAGTGCACAGCATCGGAGAACACGAAATAGTCGACGTCGGTGTACTTGAGCGCATGTTGGGAATCGTGGTATACGCCATAGATTATCAGCACGAATCGCAGAACGCCGCCCAAAAGTAGGAGCTGGCTGAATGGTAGTTTCCAGATGGCGTCGAGAGAGAGGTTTGGCAGTAATGCAGGCGAATGAGGCTTCTGTGAAGCCATGACGCGTTGTCGGCCTCCAGGCTCGCCACTAGGTGCTCGAGGTTCCGAATGGCGTCAGGCTGCCAGTGCCGCTGAAATCAAGGGACGTCGACAGTCGAGCAGACAACAGAGATACGAATAGGCCAGCGTGTCACTTGAAGCTGAGTGTAGTGTGATAAGCTAAATCCATCTCTGCCCGGTTGACGCGTTGAAAGGCCGCCAAGTGCTCGATTGCCTTAGCGAGCTTCAAGGCGGTGTGGTCGAGGTGAGCTGAGAACGTCCTTGCTCCGTCAACGACCAAGGCGAGCAATTCCAAAGACGCACGCAGACAGATCCCTTAGATCTTGTTGGAACATCAGCCTCGGGCACCGTCGTCGGCGTGTCAGTCAGCGTCCATCCCTCCTTGGCGAGCGGGTTCAACTACAAGGGCGTACAGGGAGCGCAGGCACAGCTCAATCATCCGGACGGCCCCATACAATAGCACTGCGCGTATAGCGTAGCTTTACCATCATGTAGGCTAGATCTGGCCCTGCTACAATGCACCTCGAGGTCGCTGACTGACGGCCATTGGTGACACCTGCTGCGCATTCACGCCAATTCCCAAACTACAGGTCTTCGCCAGAGTGAGCATTCAATCACTGGGGGCCATGCCGCTCTGCCAATGCAAATGAAATGATCATATACTTATCTCGATTGACTCGCCTGCCAGACCGTACGACCCATATGTGCCCTCGCCCTCTGGCTCAGGCCCCGGCTCTGCAGGCAGGCAGCCAGGCAGTGCTGGCGGCAGTGGGAGCGGGGCGCCACGAGCCAACAATGACAGGACTGCAGCGATCCAGGCAGAGATTGACAGCACCGTCAATATCATGCAAGATAACATCAAGAAGGTTGCAGAGCGCGGTGAACGCCTAGATAGCTTGCAGGATAAGACGGGTGAGTTGGAAGTGAGATTGATGAGCTTTCATGCTCCTCGGGCAGCCTTTCAATCTGCCGATTCGCGTTGATGGCTTTCGAGTAGCAAGAGGGATCTCTGATTGTCTTTCAATGTTACAGACACGCTCGCGGTGTCGGCGCAAGGCTTCCGCAGAGGTGCAAACCGGGTCAGAAAGGCAATGTGGTGGAAGGTGCGACTTATCTACTGCGAGCCTCTTCTGGTTCTCGCTCATCACGTGCACTTCTACAGGACATGAAGATGCGGATGCTCATCATTGGCGGAATTGTGTTGCTAATCATCGTGATAGTCGGTGAGTGATCTTTCCGGATGGCGCAGAGACGTGGTTGTTTTCTGGAAAATGGCGCTGACCGTGCTGTCTCGTTCACGAACTACGCTCTCCTTTTTGTCTGCTACGTCACACGCGTATGCGTCCCCGTGCTTCCGTATCTCAGTGCCAATCGTCGTCAAGAAATAGGATTCGGCGCGCGACAATTCAGACAACCGCTTCGAGCGTGAGTTGATATGACTTCCATCTGGATCAAGAGATGCTCACACTCTTTACTCTTCAATCATACTCTATTCGGATCATTTCTCGTTGGTCGATGCAGCTATCGGACCCATTTCGCCACCTCAGCAGTCGAATACATAGCCCTTTTTCCACGAGGCAAGATGTCTCGCTCCGCTGTCCTTCCCAAGCCCGTCCCCCCTCCTTGCGATTTGAGGTTCAATTCTCATCTGTTACACGAAAGCCTCAGAGCATGAACCCCCCTGTCTGTCTCGAATAACACCCACCTATCTGGACTGTCGCGCACATGAAAACCTATCTGTCGATAGACAAGACCGACGATATCGACGCCCCTTGAAGATCACAAAAAGAGAGAGAGAGAAAGAGCGCATGCTCATTCCGGCCTTGCTTTGCGCATTGACTACTCCCGCGCCGCTGCTCATCGGCGCTCAAACGTGATTTTGGCTTTCTGCCATGACTTTTTTCTTTCGTTATGGGGTCTACAGTAGCCTGCTCTAGGCCTCTCGCTGGTCGCGTTTGCTGGGCAATGTATACCAATTTGTTTAACGCAATCCTCGCTACGAGACTGCTCCTGCGATTTTGTTCTACATTTGTCGTGTTATTGCGTGCATACAGCAAGCGTCCATTAGTGCGTGCGATTCAGCCAGCCAGCCGGCCGCAGGAGCCGTCAGCCGGTCAGCTCAGCCATTGTCGCGGCAGCTAAGGGTTTCCATCTTGTTGAAATTGCAGGCATGTGATGTACAGCTCTACTTCGTACATGTGGCCTGTCATTGCAAAGCCTTATGGCCGGGCTACTCTTCGTCGCCTCCCTCGCTGGCGCCTTGCGTCTGCGCTTGTCGGATTGCCCGTAGCTCTTGCTTCTTGTCCTGCGGAACCGCACATACCAGAACCATCAGTTTCTGGGCGACATGAAAGTCATGAATGGGTCATACCTCGAGCAATTCAAGCACCCTCTGGTCGGCATGGTAGTATGCAAAGCCCAGCGTGCCGAAGAAACCCATAGAGAGCGCATGGCCACCCATGTCTGTGCGTGCCATTCGACACGTAGACACGGAGGAAGTGATCCGCGTTCGATAAAGTGCAGTGTGCGTGCCATGCGGAATTGCAAGAGCGAGGTGTGCGGACCAGGCCAATCGGCACCACGTCCAAGTGTGAGATGGATACAACAGCGACCAAGCAACGACAGCAAGCGGCGGGTGGTAACAAGGTAGATGTAGAGAAGTAGTCATCAGCGCTACTACCGGACTGAAAAACGCCCTCAAAAGCACGCACTGTCGAATATGTTGCGCTTCATGATGGCAAGCTGCCAGCAGCGGGCAGCGAAGCCCATCCCGGACCTGCGCAAAGGTTGCCAACAAGTGAGAGATCAGTCGAGCTGTACTATTGTGTGATTATGGTCATGGATTTGAGTGAACGTACCAGCCCAGCACTGTCCCTAGGAGCGGCATGGTTGGATCTCGCTTGACTGGCTAATGATCAGACGGGCGGCGAAGAGGCAAGCAAGCTGGCTGGCAAGCGAGAGCTACAGCTTGAGCTGATCGCGACTCTAAAGAGCTAGACGGGACATATGGGCAAGAAGAACAAGACGGCAGGTCTGCAGAATGGAGGCGCGGGTGTTAAAGCGCCTGGAGCAGCTGCTGGTGGGAATGTAGCATCCAAGAAACACAGCGGTAGCGGTGCCGCCACCACCACGACAGCAGATGCAGGAAAGCACACAGCAGCAGCAGGAGACAAGGGCAAAGGCAGGGCCACAGCAAGCGAAATAGATGACATCTTCTCAGGAAAGAAGAAGAGCGCGCCAGCCGCCGCGACTAGCACGGCCGCATCTACTAATACAGCACCTACTCAGGCTGCCACCGCTGGAAATGCAGACGCAGGGGCGGCCACAGAAACTTCGAAGAAACGGAAGCGAAAGCGTAAAGCAGGAGATGGAGAAGTGGATGTATCGTCTGTGGATGGAGGGAAGAATAGCAAGGCGGACAAGGCAACACTTGCTATTGCGCCAGTGACTGTCGTCGATACGTCAAGCATGGCGGGCATTGCAAGCCAGCCGGGCGCAAAGAAGCAACGTACAAGTGCAGCGACGAGCAAGACGGCAGGCAGCAAGGAGAGTGCGACTACTGCTACAGCGAGCATAAGTGCTGCACAGGCTGCAAAGAACGCAGAAGAGGATGAGCTGTTCCGCGACTCGCGAGGGACTTCGGCACGTGAGTCTGAAAGAGCACACCTCGATCAGGCCTCAGCAAAGAGGGCATGACGGGAACCATGGCAGTAGAAGTAGGAAGATGCTGATGAGCGTATGTTTGTCATATGACTCGTGCATTTGACGCGTGCAGGCCGGAAAACGGACGATGGACTGCCAATCTACGACATCAAGGAACTCAACATTGGTCTCGGTGGCGATACGCCCTTGTGCCCATTCGACTGCGAATGCTGCTTCTGAGTGCGAGTAGTACACAGATTAACACGATTCATTGAGTGTGCTTGTTGCGGCTTCATGCTATTTGTTGTTGTTGTATAGCTCTAGGAAGTTCGCAGCAGCCTGGATAGCGTAGGAAGCTGCGCGCTAATCATAATCCCCGCGAGGAGCTTCAAGCTTCACACCTTTAACCAGCAATTGACAGGCTGCACGTCGACTGGCATGAGCGGTGCTGTGTATGATACCACCATGTCTCTGGTCCTCGTCTTCTCTTTACGCGCTCTAGGTGCTGTAAACCTAGGTGCTCCTATATGATCACGTGACCCTCTCACCCAGCTTCCTTCCTTTCGAGCCTTCCTCGTGCTGAGCTCGATCGCCTTTTTTGGGTAGAGCCCGCAGGATAGGCGACAACGAGAGAGAGCGACTCGCCTGGAACTTGTCCCCAGTCCAAAGACCCTCAAGACCTTTTGATTCACCATGGGATACGTGCGTTGATGCTCTCGTTCTTGCGAGCGGGCGGAAGAGAGAGGAATCCGGAGAAGAAAACGATACCAGCGTGGTTCCAGGCGGGCAGATTCGAGAGCATTCGGCAGGATGGACATGAACGGCACTCGAGCAGGCAGGAGCGCGGATGCATACCTCAAGGGAGCACGCTTGCAGGGCCTATCGATGCTATAGCAAACGGCGCCGCACTGTCGTACGGCCTGGCTAGCACATCGTCGGACAGGCCAGCGTGGACATGCGAATATGCAATGGCAGCTGTAACAACGGCTGCTGCGACCAGCACTGAACACATCAACCCGCACTGTCTATCGTTCCGCTCTTCCAAGATCTCGCTCTCTAACACCCGCCAGGGCCACGCTGTATCGTTTCTCGGACCTGGATCCTCTCTTTTTTCGTTCTGCCTCGATCAATGCATGAAAACCAGCCATACTGACATTCGCTCTATGTCTACAGAAAGGACCCCGAAAGCACCGTCAGTATACTTCTACTACCCTCATCACCCCTTCCCCGATGCTGCCCGGCTAGGACCTGCATTTCAACCGCTCTTTAACTGCCACGCCAGGCGGGGTCGGACTCGTGCGCTGGGTGGGAGAAGGGCGGAAGAGATGGCAGTCTACGCTGTGGAATCTGCAGAGGGTCAAAGGGCGTCGAACCAGAGACGCAACTTGAGCTCAAGACTAGTGTTCTGACATGATCTGCTCATTCTCTGTAATTCGCATGTGATTCTCTCTCTTCCTTCTTCAAAATCTTGGCCGACAACCGCTCGACAATGCCATGCATCCATTTGTTTAAATAACAGTGAAGCGATTGGCAGCTCCATCATCATGGATGCTGGACAAGGTTCGTCCCTGCTTTTTCCATTCCTGTTCAAGCTTTTGCTGATGGCATTTTTTGAACGTATAGCTCGGTGGCACATATGCCCCGCGACCATCTCCCGGTCCCCACAAGCTCAAGGAGTCCCTCCCTCTTACCGTTGGTGACACTGCATGTAACGTGCTACAGCCTATCTTACTGATTCGCCGATGTTTCCAGATCTTCCTGAAGAACAAGCTGAAGTACGCTCTGACTGGCCGAGAGGTCACCCTCATTGTCGCTCAGCGTCTCGTCAAGGTTGACGGCAAGGTCCGCACCGACACCACATACCCCGCTGGCTTCATGGGTGTGTCAAGTATCACTTTCTGCCTCTAGATTCTTCCGCTGACTTTCTCCACAGACGTCATCTCCATTGACAAGTCTGGCGAGCACTTCCGCCTGCTCTACGATGTCAAGGGACGATTCGCAATCCACCGCATCACCGAGGAGGAGTCCAAGTACAAGCTTTGCAAGGTCAAGCGTGTCCAGCTCGGTGCCAAGGGCGTCCCCTTCCTCGTAACCCACGACGGCCGCACGATCCGATACCCCGACCCAGCCATCAAGGTCAACGACACGATCAAGCTGCTTCTTCCCCAGAGCACGATTGCGCCCGCCAACCCTGGTGCACCCAACCCATCCGCCGTCGAAACAGCGCACAAGATTGACGGCTTTGTGAAATTCGAAGTTGGAAACTTGGTCATGGTCACTGGAGGACGCAACATGGGCCGATCCGGCACCATTGTCAACAAGGAAAAGCACATTGGAGGATTTGATATCGTTCACGTCCGAGATGTCCAAGGACGTGATTTCGCTACCCGTCTTTCCAACATTTTCGTCATCGGAGAGGGATCAAAGCCTTGGATCTCCCTGCCCCGTGGTGGTGGTGTCAAGCTCTCCATCGCGGAAGAGCGTGACGTACGACGAAAGCAGAAGGAAAAGGAACGCGCATAGATTGAAGAGCATCATACTCTGCTTCTTTGAGAACCAAGACTGCCGGCTAGCTATGTCTAGTGTTGCATGAAGCAAGTACGGCTCTCTTGAATACCAAGGTTGCTCGTTCCCTTTCTGTCTTCTCTTTCGTGGTGTAACAAAATGCAAACCAGACCCGGTTTACAAATCATCTTGCATATCTGACACAAAACCCCGTCGACTCGTATGCTGCTTTGTATTGCGTTGAGATCATCCTGCTTCCGCCTTTCTTTGCGATTGCAGTAGGGTGCCGTCACGGCTTGAAAGTGCACCGAAACCCCCGTTACGAAGGAGATGCAATAACCTCACAAGCCGGCAACGATGCTATGGAGGACCGCACAGCAGCGGAGACGCGGCACTGCAGGAGGGACCTCCCTCTCGCTGCTGCTCCTCGCTGCTGCCCTCCTCACTTCGCCGCATCTTGTACAAGCCCGCGACAAGCTTCGCCACGACGCCGCCTCCGCTGTCGAGACGTGTCCAGTGCGACCGTTTGAGACATTCACTCTGCAGAGTCTGGCAGATGACACATGTCGAGCTGGAGATTCGACGAAGCTCCCTCAAGAGGCGGCTGTGCCTTCAGCAGACGTGCATGAGAGTCGAGCTGCCGTGGACGATCAGCCGACCACCATTGCAAACGCGACCTCGCAACAGGCGAATGTCACGGACGCCGAAGACACAGTTGAAGATGTCAAGACCTCTACTGCCTCAGTTATCACGCACACAGCCTCTGCAGCTGTACATCCATTAACGAAAGAGGACGTCTGGACAGATATTGACGAGACTCTCAACGGCTGGTCTTGGACGCCCGAATTAGAACAGGAATACGCAAAAGCACGCGACGCTCTTCAAGAGGAGAAGAGTCAAGGAACCGCTGAATCATCTGCCAAACCGACAGCTCCGGCACAAGCAGCGGAGGCTGCGCACAGCAGCAAAGACGCCACCGAGCCGAGCTTCCCTGAATTGCCTTCGTTTGAGGAATGGAAGGCTAGACAGTTAGCCGCCAGCTTGGATCAGGCTGTGTATGTCGCCAAAAAGGACTCTGCATTGCCTAAGAAAGGTTCAGACTCCGGAAATGCTGCATCTGGACCAATCCATGGGAGAAGCGCGGGGTCTGGCTCGGGGAAGTCCTCTAGCGGACTTGCAAGCGATGATTCGGCGGAAGACATTGGCGTCGCCTGGGGTCTAGCAGATGATGATGCTGTGAACTCACTGTCGGCAGACACCGAACGAATCTTGCATCCTATCCCGCACTCTGGAACAAATGATCCGCTACTAGACCCTCTGATCTCTCTGCGAGATCGCACAAACTACGCTTCTTTCGACTGCAGTGCTACACTGATTCGTTCAAGCAAGAAAACCAAATCGGCATCAGCAATTCTTTCATCCAAGAAGGACCGATATATGCTTACCCCTTGCGCCGAAAAGGAGAAATTCGTCATTGTTGAGCTGTGCGACGAGATACAAATCGATACTGTGGTATTGGCAAATTTGGAGTTCTTCTCGTCGATGTTTAAGCTCTTTCGCGTAAGCGGGACTACGGCTCACCCTGAAAGCACGGGAAAATGGCAGGCTTTAGGGACTTTTAGAGCCAGTAATGCTCGTGGCTTGCAGGTGAGCCGAAGAGTGTTCCCGCTCGTGGCCGCACGCTGACAAGAGCCTTTGTTTTCCAGGTCTTCCGACCCCACGATCCTGCTTCGGGAGGTTTTTATCGCTACATTCGCATCGATTTCATCACACATTATGGCACCGAGTACTACTGCCCTGTCTCGCTTCTCAAAGTCTACGGCTTGACGCAACTCGACGCATATCGCCGAGATCAGGAACGACAAGACAAATTAGCTGCAGGCGATGTGCAAGATCTGCTGGAAGAAGTCGTTGGACAGCCAGAACCAGCGAGGGACGAGACCGTCTTTCTTCAGCTTGTTGAGCCGACGGCTGCGCATGAGTATATCGGAGAGGAAGTGACAAAGACCGACTCCAGTGAGGCCATCCGGCTGCAGGAGTCGCGGGAATCGACTCCGACCTCCTCAACCGCAACTCAAGCTCAAGAGCCTGGCACGGCCTCTACATCGTCTGAACCTCGAAGCGGACCCCCGCCGACTGCCACTGCCAGTACCGCAGCTGCTGCGATGGGATCATTGCCCACGACCACGACCGTGCCCGAGCCCAGTGTCGCCTCGCCTGGCCCCGACGAATTACAACATTCGCCCTCTGAAAGACGCTTGACAACCAAGCAGAGTCGACCTGCAACTTCTGAGACGCCCCAGTCTTTGACCAGCCCGCCAGCGACAAGCTCGAGCCCAGCAATCAATGGGACGAGCTTTTCGGTCCCTGCTATGGCGAGCTCATCAGAGGTCAACGCATCGAGCGCAAGCGCTATGCTTTCGGTCACCTCCGTACCCTCGAGCGCTAGTGGTCCACCTTCGCAATCCTCTGCCCCGCGCAACACCATTCCCGCATCTTCGGGTACGACATCACACAACACGCTGGTCTATAGGACAGTATCTTCTGGCGTTCCTCATGCAGTGCAGCCTCTTCCAGCTCGACGCAATGACAGCCGGCCGCAAGCGGTGTATCCACATGCACACGCCAACAACGCTCAGCCGAACGAATCCATCTACGGCACTATCATGAAGCGGCTGCTCGCTTTGGAAGTCAACGCCACGCTATCGACTGCATATGGTGAAGAACACACGCGGTTGGTGCGTGATGCCTTTCACAGAATTGAGCAGCGCTTGTCGGACACTGAGAAGAGCGTAAGGGTATTTACACAAGGGCTTGAAGCGCCGAGCTGATATGTATTTGCATGCAGAGAGCAAAATACGACCAGCTGATGCGTCGAATTATGCTGGATCTTGACCTGCACCGGGCCAGATCTGAAGCTGAACGTCTCGAGATCATAGCTCAGCTGAATGTTTTGTCGCGCGAGATCGTTACGGAGCGAAGACTGGGCATAGCCCAATTGCTGGCGATGGTAATCCTGCTCTTTTTCGTCATATTGACCAGAGGTTCTCCTTCATCGCCGGTCTTGAGCCTCGCAAACCCTCTTTCGGCGCCCAGCTCGGCATCTGTCTTTCCAAAGGTCGTCAAGACACGTAGACCGCGGTCACTGCGCAACGAGCCTTTCGATGTCCCTCCCAGCGTGGACCTCCGAATTCAGCAGCCGTTGCGCGAGCGAAGGGGCCTTGGGTCTGACAAGAAAAGTGGCCCGCCCTTCATTCCACCTCTCTCGGCCGTATCAAGGAATGGGTCAGTCAAACGTCCATACAGGGCTAGCAACAATATGGGTCGCCGTCCTCTGAGCGCTGTGCCCCTGCAACGAGGTGGAAGTGATCCTGCCAGTCCTATGACTCGACTAGCTCCAGTCCGCGTTGAGGGCGCAGCTGCGGTGTCTGGCTTAAGGACCCATGTCAATGACATTGTGTCAGATCACGAGGCAGAAGGAACGCCGCATTCAGGCAGGGTAGTCATGGAGATGCCTCGCAGCGCCAAAGAAGCTTCGACGAGCAACCTGACAATTCGAAGTGCCACGCCACCTTTGCAGGTTCTAGCGCCCAAGTACCGCAGAAGCCCAGTAGACGCGCTACGGCAAAAGCTCCGACTTGGTCAGCCGAGACGAGCGGCGTCGCTTGACGGTTCGGGGCTGCCAGATCAGCAAGTCAGCTCGACCGAGCAAGATAGCACGCCTATAGCGCCCGACAGAAAGAAGCGGTTCACCTTTGGCAGCATATCACCTGCTCGCATGCGGGCGAGCACCCTTGGCTCGGCTACCGACGAAGACGGGGACGGTAACTCAAAAGCCTGGCTCTCGACTTCTGAAGATAGCGCCGATGATGGAGAAGGTCTCGCTTTTACTGGTGTGGGCGTTTCATCCTTCAGCCAGCTGGTCAACGGTCATCCGAGCAGGCTCACCCCGCATGAACCGCCGACTCCTGACCCAAGCGACGTAGACAGCGCAGTGCCTTATGACCGATACGATGGTGTGCGGACACCGAACGACGCCCGTCAGCCTCCTTATTCAGTGCAAAGCAGTCCAGAGAAGTAGTCGGGTAGTCGTCTTTGCTGCGTTTGCAATGTCATTATGTCATGACACGTCTGTAGCTGTACGTTGTTTCGAACTTCTCCTGTTGTTGTACAATCATGGCTCCAAGAATCAAGCCGAGAGTTGGCTTCGTACAATCGCATGATGAGAGCTGCCTATGATACAGAACTTCTAGTCCTCAATGACTCAACAGACGGAGGGATCTAATGCGATTGCACTACTCTGATGACGTCGGATGCAGCATCAGCGCTGCGTCGCTGCTCCTCTGCTTCTTCATTAGCTTTCTTCTCCGCCTTCTTGTCTGCTTTTTTCTCGCGCCACTGCTGGCCTCGAAGACAAACAGCCACGAGCGCCAGCTCCGCCAGCAGCAACAAGATTGCCCAAGCTGTATATAGCGGACCATTGCCCACGGACCGCAAGAGGGGCTCACCAGCTTGACTTGCTGTGAATGCTGCCAAGCCACGGAAGAGAGAGTTGCAGGAGAGAGCAGTGCTCGCCATTCCTACGGAGCTGTCGACTATATACGCCAAGACTGTGGAGTATACCCATAAAGATGAGAGTCCGGCGAGGAAGAGCGCAATTACCGGACCGTAGACAGGGACGTGGCGGTCTACCGTCCAGGCGCTGCAGACGGGGATCCATTCATCAGGACGATATGTGGGGCGGGTAGAAGCTCGGCAAAACTCACTAGGCTATAAAGGCCAAGGGCACGAGCGGCATAGGCGCTAGAGCTGCTCGAAGACGGTGTTCCGGGGCGGACTTGCCGCCGTTCTTGGCCTTGTAGCGTGCAAGCATGATGTCCGAATATCGGCCTCCGCCGACTGAGCCTACAATATTGCCAGCACCAAAGGCTGTCGGGAGCAGAGCATGTAAGTGTTGTGTCCGCCCGTCATAAATTGATTACCGACTTACCGAGAATGACGAGGCCGATCTTGATAGAGTTGTAATTGTACGGTGCTTCCGCAAATGACAACGCAGCGGTGTACTGCATTGACGTATAAAGTTCAATTTCAACGAGACCTTTGAGCGATATAACAAGAGCTCAGACTTACGGTGACGCCATACTGAGCCCCAAAGAGAAGACCAGAAGCAAGGACAGCGAGCAAATTACTTGGCTGGCGAAGAACTTTCCCAACCGCATTGAGTGGACTGGGCAAGGCCATCAAAAGTCAGTAACGAGTACATACAGACAGAGATTTCTGGAGTAGAGGAGACTCCTTACTTTACATCGCGCCACGAAATCTTGATAGGGATTTCTTCACCCGTCTCGGTCGTTACTTTTGTGAGAGCTCTCCCACCCAGCATCTTTTTCTTCTTTTCTTGAGCGGCAATCATCTGGAATGCGAGAAGAGTTGTATTCAGTATCCTACATTCTTGCACGAGGACGATTTTGCAAGGCCGCGTAGTGGGACACACCTCTGCAGCCGCTGCATCCGAGGACTTAGTATTGGTCCTCGACCAAGGTAACTTCTTTCCCAAACCCGCATGTGGGCTATTGCGTCTTCCAAGGGTACTAGTCGTCCCGACTTTACTATCCCTCCTCTGAGCAGCTTGAAACGCCGCTTCTTTGCGAGCCTGATCTTTGAGCACCGCTGCAATTTTAGCACGTTTGAACGCAGCTCTCCATGCCAAACTTCGTTCTTTGCGAAATGTATCTTTGAAGAAACATGCCCAGATCAAAATACCACAGCTGTAGGCGAACATGAACCAGAAACAGCTGCGCCAGCGTGGACCTGTTAATGCGAGTGCGCCGCCGAGTAGTGTGCCCAAGCTGGGACCGAGCACGGGGAAAAGGTAGTAGATGCCGACTCTTGTGCCTCGCTCATGTGGATCGTAGATGTCGGCCTGCGCGCATCAACAGAGGGATCTTAGCTAGCTGATCTAGGAAAGAAGATATGAGACTCCATATAAGAGTTTGGGAATACGCACCAGCGTCCCTCCGCCAATCGTGAGAACCGAGCTCCCTCCAGCGGAGCTCAAGACACGCATGACCAAGAACAATATCTCATGCTTCGAAAGTGCGCAAGCTATCTGCGTCGCCGCGAACATTGCAAACGAAACGATATAGATCCATTTCCTCCCATAAATTTCCGATATCCCCGACCAAATCATTGGAAAAACGCCCTGTCCGAGAATGTAGAGCGATACTGAGAGATTGATTGTGGTTTGAGAGGCGTTCAAATCGCGTTGTAAAGATTCGATGGCAGGGAAATAGACATTGGCGGTCATTGCGGCTGTCATGCTGGCTAGACACACGAAGAGGAATGTCCAGTTTTTCTTGCGCGTAGACCAGGTCCGGGGGTCGTCTTCGACTATAACAGCGAGTAGGTTGGAATGCATCGTCAGCTACGAGCTCATGTGCATGGCAAGAATGCAGCATCAGACATCAAGACCTCGCGCCACTCACCCGCGACATGCTCGACATCCGGCTGTTCCTGAACAGGCTGGTCATTCGAGTCAACCTGTGCCTCTGCATCCACGCCATCTCCATCCCGCTGCTGCTGCTGAATCAACTGCTTTTCCGAGTCTTGCAATTCGCGCGCCTGGTCACTCCCGTGATTGCCACCACCGGCTGCAGAGCTTTCAGAGACGCCAGTCGTGTCCGGCACATTACTGCGCACTGCCAAGCTGCTGGATTCGGCTGCAGCAGCTTCTTCGAGCGCAGGCGCGTCATCTGCTTGCTGTGCAGCACTGTCGTGGTTTTCGCGTGTGTCCTGTGCTAGCTCCGCCGCTGCACCGGCTGTGTCACTGTGGCCGGCCATGCGTAGTTTGCGCTATCATCCAGGTCTTGCTGGAGAGTGTAAAGTGGAGTGTATGATATGGTAGAAGAGCGAGGAGGACGTTGAGCTGTCCGAGTCATGCCATTGCTCGCAGTTTCCCCCTCCACTGCTTGTGCTATTCTCAAGCGAGATCCTCTCTTCGGCATCGTTTGGCGTGCAACTCGGCCCGCCGAACAAGTCTGCGATAAAGGTGCGGCCCGAGCAGAGATCTGCAGGAAATCCATCAGGGGAATTGGTACAGTGCAAAGTACAGTATTCTCTCGAATCACCAACACGGTTACATGCTGCAGCTTGTCCCCTCGAGATTGCACTGCAGAAGCACATGCTTGGATCTTGGGGAATGAGTGGCGGAGACTGCCTCGGCTACTTAGTCTCGTCTCTTCTCTTCTCTTCATCGTGCTGATGCAGCATCGACGGCCAAAGGTCACCTCACACTCACGCTCATCTCAATATACATGTCCAACAACACCGCTGCACCGTCCCACGTCCCCCTGTCAAACAACGCAGTTCTACATGCCTCGCCCTTGCTCGCGCTACCCGACGAAGCACTCGAGCGCATCCTCTACGCATCAGACCCTTACACTGCAATAGCGCTCACACAAACGTGCGCATATCTCAATGCACGCTTTGACAATGAGCTATTCTGGAAGCTCTACTCGCTGCCTTTGCGGCAAAGGCACTGTCAGCTAGGCAAAGACGTGGATGACATCAAGGAACGCTCGTTTGCGGAATATGTCATGGCTAGAGCGAGGGCATTCAGCGCAGAGCATAGGACGTGACCCATCCAAGCTCACAATGTCCTTTTAGCACGCATGAATCAGTCTGCGAGCGGACGAGCGAGGTGCGGTGTACAAGTTGGACAGAACGGGGCAGACTTGTTGGTTCACTCACTGCGCGACGTCAGCAATGTCACACGGTCTCGTCTCAAAGTCAGTGCGTTCAGATAAGACCAGCTCATGCGCTCATCGTCCCATCCTCCGCCGCTCCGCTGTCCAACACTGCAGTCGTTGAACACCAATCACCTTCAATCCCGTGTCAAGCAGTACGGCAGTCTTGCACGAAGAGAGAGAGACAAAACGCTGGCGTGTCTGCACACCGATGCATACGTTGACACGAGAAAACCTCACACGATCGTCTGACAAGCCTCACAAGGGAGCAGAAGGCTAGTCATCTCGCCTGTCGCTCGTTCCTCGTAGCTTGGCTCTGCTTCTTTCACATTCTCTCCTAACACACAAACAAGCATCAAGTCCCCACACACTCAACGCACACCTTTAATAGCGCTTCATCTCCCACCATGACGTGCGACATCATGCCCTACCTCATCGCCATGCGCAAGCTAGACCGTTACAATATCGTATCGAGTTTTGACCGCTGGGCTGAAGAAGTTCAGGCCATGCTAGCCCTCTCTGGGACAGCTGTAGCGCTCAAGAACGGCGGCAAAGACGCTACTCCGGGAGATGATGAAGCTGCTAGAGCTGTTATCTTGCTCAGTCTCGAAAGAGACATGAGGGACTGGTTGCAGGCAAATAAATATACCGCTGGGACTGCTTCGGATCTGTGGGGATCCATTAGACAGGCTAGGAAGAGGCTTGTGAGTCATTACTCTCGTCATCGCATCCAATACTCCTTTCTCTCCCTCTCTGTTCTCCTCCTTGTCTGCTCTTCTTTGCGCGTGCCGCTGCCTGCTCTACGTTAGACCGGGAGCACGCATGCAAGACAGGAAGAGACGGAGGAGCTCTACAAGCGCAACACGACGGGAGACGCCTAGCTGGAAGAGATCACTGACTCATCCTGCTACCTTCCCTCGTCCCACCCTCGCCCTCATAATCGTCTCGACAATAATACACACTTCTTCTCTACTCCAAACCACTGCCACGAAATCCCCTCGACACACGCGCACAGGATGAAGAAGACAAAGCTGCAGCCGCTAAAGCAGGAATGTCGCCTCGCTCCAAGCTCGCTCAGGACTACAACAACCTCTCGGTCGGATCGTCGGGCGGGAGCGGCTGGGCCTGAGTGCGCGCTCTCTGTCTCAACGTTCGAACAACTCTGCTACTACTGCTGCCGCTGGCATACTTTCCTGATAATGGTCAACATGCACCGTGTTGAGCATCGGATGTCACCGGGATCAAGCAGCTTGAGGACAGAGTAGCAAGAGCTGGCTATATGCAGCGTAAAGCTGGTGCAGGAGGAGCAGGAAATTATGTCGCACTTGGAAGTAGATTGTCAGTCTCCTTGAGCTACGTTTCACGACATTGATACGATACGACAGCCATACCATTATGTGATGACAACCCAGAAATAGACTTGTTACCTTTCTTTTCTATTCATGAACTCGGTGGAATGATCGTTGATCCGCTTCAAATTCCAAGTCCTTGTCTGATGGATTCACTCAGCTCTGCCCCTCACATGCTTGCATCCTTGCAGAGCGTCTTCAATCTCTAAAGTCTTGCTGACCTTGTGGAAGACCTGTGAAAATCAGCTGGTGTGCGTGACGGAGGAAACGCAAGAGAAGACGGTTGTGGAAGACCGAAGCGAGAGTTCCGTTCAGTCGGGACTGAAGCTTAGGCAAGTTGATTTATTGTGTAGTGACGAAAGTCAGTAGTTTGCAAGCCTAGCAAATTCTGGGATATGCGACGTTACTTGCAGAACCACGCCTAAATGCGATGTGATTCAGGATGTCACGACGTGTCATACGGGCCAACGTGATCGCCATCTGCAGAGTGGCGGCATGAGGTTGAGCAAAGCGCAGACTTCTTGCTTCTCTCGCACAAGTCTCTGCGGACTGTGCACTGCAATGGCTTCCCAGAATGGCCCCGGAGGCGGCAGCCCGGAGCGGTACGAGGCGCTGCACACGCTGGCATCGCCCTCGCCGCGCAGGACTGAGCCTAGCGTCCGCCTGGGAGGATCCAGATAACAACTTCCATTGCAAGTGGGAAAGCTGTATCAAGACTAGCTCGGAGGATTTGGACGAGGAAGAGAGCTTTGACAGCCAGGCGGAGCTCTCTCTACATGTGTACATGATACACACTCGCGCGGGCGCTATTTCGACCAATGCAGCCAAAACAAGGACATGCAAGTGGCTGCTCGATAGCGGAGGCATCTGCGGAACCGTCCTGACACCACACGATTACCGTGAACGTCTCGATGCTGCACACGCTCTGATTTTGGCAACGAATCTTTAGGACATTCAAGCGGGCAAAGACCATGTGCACTATTGAGACACGCACGCCGTATGGCTTGTCGGGGCTTTCCAAGCCCAAGAGCACCTAGTCGACGACACCCATGAAGAGAGACGATACGATGCCAATATCTGTCCTTTCTGTCTGGCTTGCCAAGAGCTGGCTCCCGCCAATCGCCTCTAGACCCTCATGAGCGTTTAAAAGCTCGCCTTAGAGGTGTGTCGACATCTGCTGAAATTGGACGAAGATGGATCACTCCCCGGCAGACTCGGCGTCAACAAAATTACGCGCGAGCTTCTCGGTGCGAAAGCACCGAAAGGTTCACCCGGCAACATACCTGAGGCTGTCCAAGACCAGTCTATGTGTTCTTCACGATGCTTTACAGACACATAACTGGCAAGACGCCGTCAAGAAAGTCCTACTAGCCGTGCCAACTTGGTGAAAACGCTCGAGGTGCCAGTAAAATGGGTCACCAAGGGCCTGGGCCCGATGACAGCCGATCAATCAGACGACTGATGCTGAAGACATCCTTCAGTGCCCGGCGTCCGCGTGCAAAGCGGTAAAGCGTTTCAAGACCGTCGCTGCGCTTGGCAATCATCTCATAGACGAACATGGTCTACCCCTTGCAGGCAAAGAATCTAGGTCGAAGTATCGAGCAGCCACTTGCATGTCCTTGTTTTGGCTGCATTGGTCGAAATAGCGCCCGCGCGAGTGTGTATCATGTACACATGTAGAGAGAGCTCCGCCTGGCTGTCAAAGCTCTCTTCCTCGTCCAGATCCTCCGAGCTAGTCTTGATACAGCTTTCCCACTTGCAATGGAAGTTGTTATCTGGATCCTCCCAGGCGGACGCTAGGCTTTTGGCGTATTCTTTTTCGAGAAATTTGCGCGTGCAAGCATGCAGATGATTTGCTGCCGCTGTTGCCGAGACCTTGCTCTTCTCACCGCAGATATAGCACCTGTTTTCGGGTGTGAAATATTCACCCGGTTTGAAATTCTTTGTGAAAGCAAGACATTGATGCCCACTTTTGCATGGTAAAGTCGAGAAGCACGGGTAGTGGTTCTGGACTGGCTTGACCTTCGAACAAGGCATCATAGACTCCTACCGGCATTCTCCTGGCGGAGTAAGCTTGCTTCGATAGCAACGCCTGCAGTGATGCAGCGGAAGACTGCGGCAAGTGTTTCATTTCAGTCAGTACTGGAATGAGGTGAGTTGACTGAATGTAGAGTGATGAAAGTCGGTAGTTTGCAAGCCTAGCAAATTCTCGGATATGCGACGTCACTTGCAGAACCACGCGTAAATGCGATGTGATTCAGGTGAGAAGCCCGCGTGCGTCCACCGAGGATGAGGAAGGATAACAAGCCATCGTCCTGATGCGCATCGGTCGAGGCAAGTCTGAGCAGGAATGCAAAGATGTCACGACGTGTCATGCGGGCCAAGGTGATCGCCATCTGCAGAGTGGCGGCATGAGGTTGAGCAAAGCGCAGACTTCTTGCTTCTCTCGCACACGTCTCTGCAGACCGTGCACTTCAATGGCCTCCCAGAATGGCCCCGGAGGCGGCAGCCAGGAGCGCTACGAGTCGCTGCACACGCTGGCATCGCCCTCGCCGCGAAGAACTGCGTCTGGACGTGGCGGCGGTGACGCCAAAAATGCTGGAGCAGCAGGACCATCGTCGCCGTACGGTGGAGGACAAGGCCCTCAACGACCTGGAAAGCTAGGCAAGATAGTGCGCATGGCAAGCCAGCTCGTCGTGCATGGCCGCGTCGGGTCAGAGAATGCAGTCTCCCGTGGCAAGGTCAACTACGGATCGATGGACAGCGTGCCCAGAGTGACCATGAACCGCGGCGACAGCGCTCTCGACGATGTTGAAGAAGATGTCGAGTATGAAGAAGAGCTCGGAGACTGGCGGCTCATCCTCCTCACGCTTGGTCTCGCTGGCGCACAGCTGACTTGGACCGTTGAGCTCGGGTAGGCCCATGCCATGATGTGGGAATGATTGGCGTACTTTCCGGACTGACTGCTCCATGCTTTCCCAGCTACGGAACGCCATACTTACTATCATTAGGTAAATGACCCAACCTGCCTGTTTTGAAGACCTGATTGCTCACTCGCGCGCGTCATAGGTCTCTCGAAGGAGTTGACTTCCCTCGTCTGGCTCGCTGGACCGCTTTCAGGCTTCGTCGTACAGCCGCTCATCGGTGCTCTTTCCGACAACTCCTCCTCCAAGTACCGTCGGCGGCGCTGGGTCGTATATGCGAGCGTATGCATCGTCATCGCCACGCTCGTTCTTGCTTTTGCAGGAGAGCTCGCCGCATGGCTGATTGACCTGTTCAATCGTGGGGCAGGCGATTGGGATCCGAAACGCGCGTCAGATGTGAGTTCTAGAACATGGGGGAGCATGTTCTTGACAAGGTGTTGTCACGGCAGCGGTGGCCATTGGCCACCCTCTCGTTCTCGTCCTGCACCCGTTCAATGCATCTATTAACATTGTATACTCTGCAGATCGCCCTTCTACGCATCATACTTGCTGTGTTCTCCTTTTACGTCCTCGATTTCTCGCTCAATGGTATTCAAGCCGCCTTGCGTGCTCTAGTTCTGGACATGGTACCCTCTTTCCAGCAGACAGCGGCCAATGCATACCTCGCTCGCATGACAAACATCGGCAACATTGTCGGCTATGGAGTAGGATATCTCAATCTCAGCTCTTCACCCGTTCTCCACTGGATTGGAGGTGGCCAGTTCCGCAAGCTCTGCATTGTGGCGATCGTCTGCTTGGTCTTCGCGGTCACCGTTACGTGCTTCTTCAATGAAGAGCAGGCGTTACCAAAGGTCAAGCGCAATAAGTCGTACGTATTACAATACGATCTCAGACTCTTTGTTGCGCTTCAAAAAGCTGATTACGGCTTGTCATGCAGGCTGAAGCAGACTTTCTCGAATATCGTCAACGCCTTGATAGACCTGCCGATACCAATTCGGCGTATCTGCTACGTGCAACTGTTCGCCTGGTCTGGCTTCTTTCCTATGATGTTCTATAGCACCACTTGGGTCGCTGTCCGCTACAAGCTTCAATACCCTGAACATCCACCTACAGACGATGACGCCACCCGACAAGGATCACTTTCCCTGCTCGCTCAGTCGATAGTAGCGGTGTTGGCATCCATCTTTATACCACTCTTCCAAGCTGTGGGCTCGAGCGAATGGATGCTGTCAAAGCCTCCCGGCAAATTTTGGAATTTGGTCAGATGGTCCCTGACATGGTGGACTCCGCGCAATCTCTGGACAGCAAGTCACATCTGGTTCGTTACCATCGTTGCAACGACTTTTGCAGCCAAGACTGTCGAGCAAGCAAGTGCAGTAGTCGCCTTGCTCGGAGTGTCTTGGGCCATCACCTGCTGGGTACCTTTCGGCATTCTCATGGAGTTTATTCGCGAACTCGAGGCCGGTGCAGAACTCAACGCCGATGAGGTCATCTCAGCAAGCGAAGTGACACTCCGTCTCGAGAATGAAAGTCAAGCTGGATCCGACATTGGCAGTCGAGGAGGCCTGAACGTTCCCCGTCCAAGCTCCCGCACGGGCTCGGTCAGTCCCAGCGGAAGGCGCCGTTCTGTCGGCTCTCAGAGGTCGAGACGCAGCTCTGTCCGCTCCAATGCATCTCGCAGCTCCCGTAGAAGAGTCAAGAAAGCCCTTACCGAGTGCAGGCCGCTGCTTGATGCTGATGGAAATGAAAGCCTGAGCGAGCCTCCGAAGGAGGTTGGAGGAACCATTTTGGGAATCCACAACCTCGCAATAGTCAGCCCGCAGTTCATTGTGGGTTTCATATTTCCTGAACAGCCGTGCCAGGTCAGCTGCTGATGATTAATGAATTCAATCATTAGACGGCCATCGTTGCAGCTATCATTTTCAAGATTTCCGAGGTCACACAGCAGAAGGCCAAGAAAAGTCCCGATGGGCTCGAGTCTGGCGCCGATGTCGTCTGGGTACTCCGGTTCGGCGGTCTCATGACGGTCTTTGCCATCATTCTGTCCCGCTATGTCCCGGCGCCGCCAAGCGAGGTCGACTATATCAACGGCCTCAAAGAGGCTAGCAACGTACACGACTCTGATGATGAGGACGACCTCGTTTCCGAAGTGTGATGTAGACATTTATGGTTTGCTAGGACCTTCATGCATGCTTTTCTGCCTGTTGTCTTACTCTGGCCGCTGCTTATGGATGGTAGTGCGATGACAAACGCTGACTGAGGGATAACGCGCCGAGGTGCAGCACCTGACAAGTGGTGTCTGACTCAATACTGCGATGTTCACTACACTGCCGACCGCAACCTGCATAGCTGACAGAGTCGCGCTGATCAGGTGGGCAGTCGAGGTCCGAGCGCCAGTCACGTCTTGGTTCCGCTCCAACACAGACAGACCGACGCGACGACTCCCAAGCAAAGAAGCAGCACCACCTCACTCGATACTGGCATGATCAGCCGCGCACACGACCCACACAGACCCGGTCCGCTTAGCGCCGTCTGCTGATGCATCCCTAGTAATGCGGTACGCGTTTGTTGTTTACATCCTGCCTCAGAACAGCAGACTTGCGGCTGTTCTCGGGACAAGCATATTTTCGTGAATGCTGATCTCAAAGCAGCATTTGGAGGAGTCCCTGGACTATCCCCAGCACTTCCTAGGGCATCCCACCTCCCCAATCCCGAAGTGGCAACAGCGCAGCGTCCCTTCAGTCCAGGCAGATGTGAAGACAAGACTAGACGCCACGAGGAAGCCCCAAGCCAGATCACGGAACACACAGTCCCTACGCCGGACAATCGAAACCTTTTCTGTCTGCCGGATCGTCCGAGATAGTAACAACGGTTTCCCCTAGAATACGAGACAAAGACAGCAGGGCGACGGAAGAACAAGTAAAAGAAGGAGGTGTCGTGGAAATCCCTGGGACGTCCACCGCTGAAGCGCTTTACTCCACTCCAGAGGCTGCACCTCTAGTGAATCCAAAAGCTCGAGACTCTTCATTTACCGACATGCCCGGTGAGACTCGGTCTCAGCCAGAAGATGGCTCTCAGTTCACGCCTGTAAGGTTGACACACGGTTCACAATTTCTTCCAAATCACACGCCAGGGGCCCAGCTTACACAAGGGAAGCGCAAATTTTCCGACTACAACCATCATTGCTCAGCTTTGCAAGAGGAGAAGACCATGGTTAGACCAAACAAGCGGAAGAACTTGGGACCTATAGGTCTTCGAGAATCTGCGGCAGAGGGACGCATCGAGGTGCACAGCAAGAAAGAGCTAGCGCTCGGCCCAAATCTAGTCGAAGCAGAAAGCGGAACAAGCGTCAATGTCACTCGATTCAAGCCCATCCAGCCCCCGGGAACTCGAGATTGGGGTTTTGATGGCCAGCCGACAACTTGTTACAATGGCAGAATTGGCAAAGGGCTTTTTGAGCTCTTCATGAACGAATGTGCTGAACATGATGACGGAAACTGTAAGCTTGATGAGCTTGGCTGGGCTCTCCAATTGATGTGACATCGATGTGTGCGCCAGTCAGGCCTCCGCTGGATCCAGAAACTTCGCAAAGAGCAACCAGAATGCTTTCGCCTGTTCCTAGAAGTCATGCGCAGCGATTTTTGCAAAGACGATTACATCAATGAGCTTGCCGCAGCCAATGTAAGCGTTTACGCACTCATGTATCAAGCAAAGCTCAAGACCAGCATTGCTCCTGCCTAGCTCATCGAGAAGGTCAGACACATGGCATTAAAAGGATACAAACCGGTTTACAGATATGTTCCCGAGCCTCAAGCTTCGAAGAAAAAGAACGTTCCCGCGAACGCTTCCACAGCAACCGGGAGTCAGAAGGCTCAGAGACCCAATTCAACCAAGTGCTCAGCAGATCATGCCGTCAACGCCCTTGAGAGACCCTCGTCTGCCGTACATCACGAATCAATTGCACTGGGTTCTGGCAGCATCCCCATTTCACTCCCAATGCAACTGTCCATGATGCTAGGAATTGGTTTACTTGCCTCTGTGGTTGTGCAAAGCCTCTACCCCTAGTCAATAGTCGGAAGCAAGGTAGTCGTGTGTAAATAGTTGAGAGCTCGTGACTGTTTCAAAAGTAGTTTGCCACCGCTCTGAAGATCACATGTCCAAGGTTCGTCAGTCCAAGCAAGTTTTGCCAGCGGCCACTTCGAGTCCCGTCTGGCAACCGCGTACAGCGAGCAAAGCAGAACTTGCCCGCCTCAGAGTTGCCCTGAATGTCCTCGCCTGGCAATACTGGCTCCGGGCGACTGCTGAGCGAGCAGGATGCGCTCAACAGAGGCGACCGACCATCAGCCAGCTCGAGCAGGCGAGGCAGCGCCAGCGGCATGGACCGAGCGCCCTCTCCAAGCCAGATAGCAGCGGCTCGCGACAGCTTCGAGCAGTACGGCAGTCCGCCCAGGATTCCGAACATTCCGCCGCGAGCGTCCTCGAGCAATACCGAGCAGACCACGCCTGCCCGTGTACAGAGCCCAGAGAGCGCTGCTCAGGGTTCGCTGGACGCACAAGGCTTGGATGCAGCGTCGCAGGCGCTGAGCTCGTCTCTTAGTCACGATGCTCGACCTAGCATGTCTCGAAAACAGTCTGGTACCGCGACGCCAGGCCAGTCTGGCATCGCAATGGCCTCCGCCTCGATAGATGAGCTCACCGACGCGCAAAAGGCAAGGATCGTCGGCAGGCACCTAGTAGACCGCCAAGGGCAGCGCAAAGCGCGGAAAGAGAGTCAAACCCAGACGCAAGAGGGCAAGCTGGACATCATTACCAACCTCTTCAAAGGAAGGAGCGCGTCAAGCTCTCAAAGGGACGGTAGCGATGTGGAAGACAGTGATGGTGATACCGAAGTTAACGGCGGCGCCTCCAAGCGCGACATGGAGCGGTCTGGGACGGAAGAGTTTCCTGTGAGCTGAGTATCCGAAGAGACCTGTAGTCCAAATGCTGACCTTCTCACGACATCTTTCTACCTGGTGGCAAACGTGCAAAGATGCCTTTTGGCATGCAAGGCGGTGATGTGACGCACGATCTATACAAATGGCAACGCAACGCGTTAGCATCAGACAATCCGCGTCTCAAGCGATCCAAGTCTGCAGGAGAGCTATCGGTTGGCTTCGCAGATCTTGCGGACGAAGAGAATGCTGCAGATATTGACCCTGAAGATCCGGCGCTAGACATTCGGCAAATTCGAATGCCAGGTGGCATGAGGCGAAACTACCTGCTGAGGAAGAATGGAGATGTTGAAGGTGTCGCTTCTAATGGTCGTAGCAGCCCGGCACCGCAAAGGCCTGGCATGCAACGCGCTACATCCTCGTAAGGACTGTGTCGCTTTTAGCGCCTATCATCTAGACTAAGCCCTTCATCATCCAGATTCGTTGACTTCTTGTCATTATATGGACACTTCGGCGGTGTACGTGCTGTCTCTGCTGGATTTTGCGTTGAGATCTGACTGACTTGGTCTCTTCGTAGCTGGACCTAGAGGAGATTGAAGAAGAAGAGGAAGAAGAAGGAGGATTGACTGAAGAAGCTCTTGAAGAAGCCGAGCGGGGTATACCTCGAGGAACACCTGCCTCTCGTAATGCAAACGAACGGACACCTCTTCTGAAACGCACAGATACACGAGCGCGTATAGCCAGAAAGCGGGCGAGCATGGGAGAACAGCGCGGCGAGGCGACAGTAACTGAAGCTGTGCTCATGCTGCTCAAATCTTTCGTCGGCACTGGCATCCTCTTCCTCGGTCGAGCCTTCTTCAATGGCGGCATGATCTTCTCCATCGTCGTTTTGACGAGCGTGGCTATGATCAGCTTGTACTCCTTCCTGCTTCTCGTCAAAACGCGGCTCGTTGTTCCTGGAAGCTTCGGTGATATGGGCGGTGTGCTCTACGGTCCATGGCTACGCATAGCTATCCTTACCAGTATCACTTTCTCCCAGGTACGTGCTGTGTTTGCACGTTCTGGCCCCTCTTCTTACGATGTCCTGCCCGCAGATCGGGTTCGTAGCCGCTTATACCATCTTTGTCGCAGAGAACCTGGTCGCTTTCGTCCAAGCAGTCACAGACTGTCGAGTCTATATACCTGTCGCAGCCATGATCTTCGCACAGATCGCGATATATCTTCCCCTGGCCATGTTCCGAAACATTCAGAAACTGTCCGGAACAGCCTTGGTCGCAGACGCATTCATCCTCATTGGTATCGTCTATATCTTTTCGAAAGAGATCATTCAGCTACACGACCACGGGCTGGGCGACATTGTCTATTTCAATAGCGAGAACTTCCCGCTACTTATTGGGTGAGTCTAAAGTGTCATGCTCGCTACTTTCGTGAGTCTTGACCGTTCATTGTGTATCCACAGAACCGCCGTTTTCGCCTTTGAAGGTGTCGGGCTAGTAATTCCTATTACAGAAGCAATGAAAGAGCCAGAGCGCTTTCCGGGCGTTTTGTCCGCTGTCATGGTCGTCGTGGCCATTCTATTCGGAGGTGCTGGGTCAGTGAGAGTACTGAATATCTCTTGAGATCACGCTGACGGCTCTGTCCTCTGTGCTCCAGCGCGCTTGGCTACGCTGCATTCGGGAAGAACATCCAAACCGTCGTCCTCGTCAACTTCGATCAGAACAATCGTTTCGTCAATGCAGTCCAGTTCCTTTACAGCATCGCAATCATGCTTTCGACGCCTCTGCAGCTCTTTCCAGCAGTGCGTATCATGGAGCAGGGCATCTTCGACGTGAAATCTGGCAAGTACTCGAACCGTGTCAAATGGCAAAAGAACATCTTCCGTTCACTCACCGTGCTTGGGTGTGCACTGCTCTCGTGGGCCGGGGCGGCGGATTTGGATAAGTTTGTCTCGCTCATCGGATCCGCCGCATGTGTGCCGCTCTGCTTTTGCTATCCGCCGCTGTTGCACTACAAGGCATGTGCTAGAACGAAGAAGCAGAAGGCTATAGATGCGCTGCTCATCGCTTTCGGAGTGTCAATGGCCGTCTACACGACAGTACAGACGGTGAGCCGAGAACTTTCCATGAAACCTGTCTGTGCAAGCACAGCTGACGTCGACTCTATTGGGCTTTCACAGGTCACTATGCTTGCCAAAGGTCAAGCCGGGGGAGCGCCCCCGAATTTTGGCAAATGCAAGCCTCCTAAATGAAGCGGTCTATGTTAGCATCGCATCCAACCAAGAATGCCAGCCCTCGGCGACTTCGCCGGTTTCTTCATGCTAGCTTATGACGCACGAGCTGTGAAATGAATAGGAACGACAGTAATGCAAAAAAGGCACGCAAGCTACAATTGCTGTTTCTTCGAGGCTATGCTACAGGGTGACACCAGAGCGCGACACGAGCAAAGCTTTCTGACTCGTCTGCCCTCTCTGGAGCCTCCTCGTTCGCCATGATTTTTTCTTCGTTTTTCGTTGTCGTCCTCGCCATCGCGCAGACTATCGTTATCTATCAGATCTTGCTGGCTTTGCTTTCAGTGAGTACCGGTATCCCTTCCCCGGTGAGTGACGTGGGTAATAGTGGCGGAATGACTTGGAAGCGGGCGAAACTCGGAGGAGCAGAAAGCAACGTCTTTCACAGAAGAGAAGCTTCCGATCCATCGCATATGCCTCTGCACCTACCAGCAACGCTATGCTGTCCATTCTTCTACCTGTTCTCGGTGCGATTGCTACATATTCTGGCGCAGCACCCACGCCGCCACCGCTAGGTTTGCAGCTCTTTCTTGACTTTGACGGGTGCGAAATGGCTTCTCTCAAAGTAGCTCTTACCTGTCAACGCTGATTGATGTTGTTTCTATTCGTCTACTAGGACAATCATCACCTCCGATGCCTTTAGCACGCTCGCCTATGCAGGATATGACAGTCTTCCACGCAACGCATCGGTACCTAGCTGGGATGAAATCGAAAGCAACTACGGTCAAATACAGAGTGCTGCAGCTGATACAGTACCAGAGCCCACTGATTTGCAAGGCGCAATAGCCTATGCCAACAATCCAGTAAGCAATCAAGAAAGGCAGAGCGCCGGTCATTCTCAATTTACTGATGTGTCGACCTAGCTTCTCCGATCCGTCGAACAGTGGTCGTTTGTATATGTCAACGAGTCAGGTGTGTTCGAAAATGTCACCCGCGAAAACCTGGTCAAGTATGCTCGGAACGTCACGATGCGCGAAGGATGGTGCGATTTTGCTCAGGCGGCACTCGACCACGGTGTCCAGATCAACGTCATCAGCCTCAATTGGTCACCATCTTGGATCCGCCTGGTCCTGCAAGAAGCATCCAACTGCTCTGCACTGGTCAGCAACATGGCTACCTACTCGCCTGAGATACTGCCAGAGGGCGTGCTACCAGCTTCGAACCTCAGCCACCCAACAAACCTCTTCTCCGGCGGCGACAAGACGAGCCTGATTGAGGAAATTCTGCAGCATATACCCGGAAAAAGCAAAGAGCGAGTGCTCTTCTTCTCGGATGGTGATGCGGATCTCCAGCCGCTTTGGGAAGCACCTACGACTGCAGGGTTCGTAGCTGGGTCAGATGGTAGTGCTGCCGAGGCATTCGGCAAATTCAACGTCACCATGTGGCCAGCCAGTGAAGGATGGCAGGGCAACACGGGGACAGCCGGCGACAAGAATTCCATCTATAGCTTTGAAAGTTGGACGGAGGTTACCACGCTCATCTGGGGCTGATGCAGATCAACCCACGAAGGGAAAGAAAGAACACATTGAATAGTGCTTCTTCCAAAGCCATATGCATCGACAAGTCACTTTTCGAAAGGCTACGATAGAGACCTTGACCCTTGTCAACGCTCGTTTAGATCTCAGCCTCTGGTACCTAGGCAGCAACGACCGTCTTAGCTTGCAAGATAAACCAAGAGCGCCGGCCCTTCGTGACGTGGCCGACTTCTCCCTGCTAGCTTATGACGCACGTGTTGTGAAATACATCGGAAGGGAATGACTTGAATGAAAAAAAGGCACGCAAGCCGCAATTGCTGCTTCTTTAAGATCACTGGATGCTACAGAATGACACCAAAGCGCGAGATGAGCAAGGCTTTCTGACTCGTCTGTCTTCCATGGGCCTGCTCATTCGCCATCGTTTCTTCGCTTGTTGTTGTCCTTCGGTGCATCGCATTGCCAGCTAGACTAGGCATGTCGACCAGATCTACCACCGACCATGGCTCCCATGTCCAAATCTGATCGCCCGCCCGCATCTGAACATGCAAGTCTGCGATGCTGGCAGGTACGAAAAGTGTACAGGCTCTCCCTGCCACTTCCCCAAACCGCAAGCGCTGTTGTCGATGGACATCCTCTCCTGTTCCTTGAGCGTCTGCGGGACCTTCGGCCGGTTCGCCTCGATGGGGACGGTCTTGCTCTTTCCTGGCTAATGTGATGCCTGTCGAGGTGCGCGAGTGACCGGCCAGTGAAAAGATGACCAAGCCTTCGATCTGCTGTTCCAGAGCTGCCGCAGCTGCTGAGCCAGGCGTAAGAGGCGGTCCTCCTCCTTCTGCGAGGGGAACAGCCAGGCTGTCCCGCGGTGGATCTTCGCCCGCTTGCTGCGACCCCAAAACAGCGGCAGTAATCTCATCGTCCTTCAAGATTTTGCATCGTGTAATGAGCAGCTTTTCAGCCGCACCAGCTGTTATGAACCCTCCTTCTGCAGATGACCAAGTCAAAGAAGCTGGTTTGGGCGAAAGGACCTCGATGATCTCCAAGCGTAGATGTGGGTTCAAATCTCTCAGTAGCTGCTCATAGGTGCGTTTTCCATCTCCGCGTCCTTTTTTCAACATTCCTTCATCTTCTTGCTGCTCCACCGATTCCTTCTTGACTTTCCCAGCAGTCCTCGCACCGTAACTGCCGGCATTGGATTTCCCAAATGTATCGAGAGTGCGTGAAATTTCATGGATCCATAGATTGCTTCCCGTTTGAAATCGCTTAATAACTCCCGCAGCACTTTCAGCGTGTCCTGCAGGTACCCATCCTTTGCGCTTCTTGCGTGGACTTAAAAGTTCAGTCACGTCTTGTTGCAAGTCGCGGATTGGCGCTCTTGCTGCTGCTGAGGATGATGATGACATGTTTGCGAAGCGGGCGCCGATGGTACTGGATCGATGGCCTGTTTCAGACATCTGATACGAGGTCGTGGAGGTGGATGAGAGAGTGTTGAGTGCCCCTAGCGCCCGTAAAGGTTTGATATCGCCATCTGCTAAGGACTCGGTACCCAGCCTTTGCTGATGACTAGTAGATGAGGCCAGTGGAGACGGTTTCGAAGGTGTGATTGCGTCCACAGGAAGAGAATACATCTTCTTCTTGGCGGATAGCTCGGAGAGTGAAGATACACGGGCGTGCTTGTGACTGCCTGGGCCTTGAGACCGACGAGAAGCAGTCTTGCCGATTGTCCCGGGCAAATGGTCGATGTGGCCTATTTCGAAAGAGTCGGTGTCCACGTCGTCATGTGCATCTTCTTCGGGCTCAGCTCTCTTCTTCCCTTTTCTTGCTGCGAGCAAGCGTTGAGCATGCTCCTCATCATCTTCCTGCTCGTTGCCTTCGGATCCTTCTCCGGCCAGCAGCTCTGTTTCTTGCTCGTATGTACCATCTGTACCATCAGCTTCTGATGCTGTAGTCTTGCTGCCACCTCCTAAGGAAATTGATTTATGCGTCGGTGGTGCAGAAACAGGAAATGAGCTGACCAGAGGCTTGGACGTTGCTAGTATCTTTGGAGCCGCATTGCGGACAGGTGTCGCGGCTCTCTGTTCAAGAGACTTTTGGCCAGGATCTATACAATTGAGCGGGGCATTAGAAGCTGTTTGGAGTAGGATGTTGTGACGCAGATAGATGCGCATGGCCTACCTGAATTGCCGAATGAGTTCTTGAACGTTGTCCGGCCATGTGATGGGGTGGATTTTGCCGCATCTGCGGCAGAGCGATACAGGACTTTCAGATCCCGTTATAAGGGTTGTATGTACCACAAGGGTATCTTTTACTCACTCTTTGAAGCTAGAGGTCTAGCAGGAGTACCCGTGGCTGCCTTTGACGCAATAGACGAGGATGGCGACGAGAGTCCAAAAGTAGCTTGAAAGTCTTTGAGAGCGTCATTTACGCCTTTAGCCTTTGTTTTACTCGCAGTGAGAGGGACTCCTGCATTCTTGCTGCCGTTCGTCATTGCAGGCTGCTTGGACTTGCTGCTGCTGCTGGTGGTGCTGGTCGACGCCACTGACTGACGCGGTGCCGTCTTGAATGATTTCGAGCCATTTGAGCGGGAGGGCCGTGTGGATTTGTCTTCATTCACT
Source organism: Cystobasidiaceae sp. HBUAS51001 (assembly GCA_003351005.1). NCBI lineage: Eukaryota > Fungi > Basidiomycota > Cystobasidiomycetes > Cystobasidiales > Cystobasidiaceae > Cystobasidiaceae sp. HBUAS51001. Next base: position 21,478 of record KZ857212.1, on the reverse strand, counting down.
TCTACAATGTCATCGTCGTCTTCCCTGCTAGACTTGCTGTGCTCTTGCGCACCATCTCGAGCCCGCTTCTTGCTGTTGCTGATCGAGGTCATTGCTGGTGCTCGAGCTTCCTCATGCTTTCCGCTGCTCTTCTCTGTCACACGGAGCGCAGAAGGAGGGTTCTGGATTGAGTCAAGGCCATAGCAATGCCCGTCATGAGCGTAGTGGACCGCTCAGAAGCCATCAGCAGTCACTTTGGTCGATGCGGAAAAGAGTGCCAGCAAGGGCCCTCTTGAAGGAACGCGAGGTCCACCAGGAACGACACCACGCGCACATCCATGCGGCGTGCTATATTCGAACATGACTGGCGCTGCTCTCTTGTTCCCTGACTGACCCTGACTACTGCTACGACCTGCTCTCTGTTCCATCTCACACACTCTCTATCAGCCATCAATCTGCCGCATCGTCCATTCCCCTTGTCGGCCTCATTCCAGTCCCAGTCAGAGCTCAGGCGCAAAGAGGGCAGGCCCATTACTTGGCTCATCTCCAACTGCGCGTGTAGCAAGTGACAGCCAGCGAACGCTGCCCTTGGTGCGCAAGAGTGACCTACAGCACTCACTCCGTCATAGAGAGCGGTGCCATCCGTCCACCAGCGACCGCCACTCCTAAAATCGCAAAACTCGCCCAAAGCACGCGCACGAAATCACGGCCATGGTCAGGTCATCAACACCGACAGCGCTAGGCGTAACGAGTGCCTTGGTCGGCCTCGTAGCACTCTGCAATTTCCCATCTGTGCACGCGTTCCCGCAAGTCGCGCCGGGTGCTCAGTCTGGCGAGGGGCAGATCAGTGGACCGGCGAGCAATCCAGCGTAGGCGCGATTGTTGTCGTTGTTTTACCGGCAACAGCAATGCAATGGGCATGCTCGCTCACTTTGGGTGCTCGTATTTTACAGAGCCGCACAATACTCTTGTGATCCTAATACATGCAAACTGCCGGATTGCAGAGTGAGTAAATACCAACGAAGGGCTCCTTTTCCGTGCAGCAATGCTAGACGGCGCGCCGCCGATGCCAAACTTCTTTCTAAAAAGCGTCGCTAATAAACTCGCTTGCTGTACAGTGTGCATCTACAGACATCCCCGGCGGATTGACCAGAGAAGAGACTCCCATGTTCATCAGTGAGTTTCGCCGTCGAGCAGTTCATTCAAAATTACAAGTGCACGGCCGGCTGACTCGCGTTGTTGAACCTTGTCAGCATGGACAAACGATGATGCGATTCAGAAGTACACTATCGACGCTACCAATTTCTTCCTCGGACAGCGCAAGAATCCGAATGGTAAGCTTCTTGCTGCTCGCGTCTTGCTGCAGGTCATCGAAGAGCAGACCGCTGATCATGTATTCTGTTTGCTATATCGCAGGCTGTCCTGTCAAATCTACCTACTTCGTCTCGCTCAACTTCACAAATCATTCGCTCGTGACGGATTGGTACGTCTCTGGAAACGAGATTGCCGATGTGAGTGCATGCTATGCTACAAGCATGGGAGGCTAGCGGGCGCATTGCATGGACAAGACTGACTATTGCTCTCTGAACGCACAGCACACTATGACACACGTCGGTGACGCCTCGCAAGAAGAGATCAACGGCAACATTGCAGCCTTGAACGCATTCAGCGGCATTCCACTTGCCGAAATCGCCGGTTTCCGCTCTCCTTACCTAAACTATTCGGCTGCTACATTTGGACGTCTCAAGAATGCTCAATTCACATATGACTCGTCTGTCTCTGCTGCTACGCGTGTCTCTGACCCAAACACGGATGCTTACTGGCCATATACGCTCGATAATGGTTTGGCAAACGATTGTTTGAATGGAGTAGATGGGATCTGTAAAGGCCAGCCAAAGATTCCGGGCTTTTGGGAGATACCAATGTATGCCATCTTTGACGAGGGCGGAAGACCGCATCTGTACGTCTCTCTTTTATCTACAGGGTATGCTGCACATGCCCGACGCAGAAAGCTGACGGTGTCTGGATTTCGTAAACGGCACAGCATGGACCCTTATCTGGACGATGATGACGCCAGCAAAGTTCAGAACTGGTATCGCAGCACCTTTACAGACCACTACAATGGAAATTGCCAGCCATTTGGACTTTACAATCACCCGATCCACCTCGCTACCGGCTATCCGGGTGTCGAAGACCCAATCGCACAGCGCAACATGATCAACAGCTTTTTGAACTGGGCTCAAGAACAGCAGAATGTGTGGATTGTCACCAATAAGCAGTTGCTGGCCTGGATGAGGAACCCGGTGCCTGTCAGCGTGAGTGCTACCCACTCAGTATGAGAGCATACAATGCGGCGCGAGGCTGATGTTGCTGTCTTGCGGCCAGCGCCTGAACGAACTGCCAGAGTTTAGCTGCCAGACGCCACGAGTCACGCAGAATATCTGCAATGGCATGGTGAGTCAAGCTCACGCTCAGTTATCGATAAGTGTGATGTGCTAACGATACCTGAAGTATCCCAACGAAATTGGGCTCTTGCAAAACTGCGCCTTTGAGTATTTCCCCTGGACGACTTGCTACGGCTGCCCAGTCGAGCCACCTACGCCTGGCAACCCCGTTCCAGCACAGATCAAGCCTCTGGAAGGAGAGCAGCTCCGATTCAGATTGCCCAACAATTGCTCTACGCCTTTCTGGGACCCTATTGCCGGAAAATGCCTTTGCACGGACGCGCAGTGCCAGTTCTCGGATCAGACCAAGCCTATTGGTCCAAATGGAGCAGAGGTGCGCCATTCACCCCTCTTTTTGGCCAAGTCTTTTCGGCCATGCTTTCCTTTTCATGCTGACCTCTTTTTTTGGTGTTTCTTCCTGTCTTTTCCGCAACAGCTCACTGGAGGAGGTACTGGCACTTCGACGGACTCCAACGATCCAAGCAAGCCTTCCTTTGTACCATTCGCGGCTGCTCAACGCTCCGCACAGTACCCTGCTGGCGCCCTTCCTGCTATGTTTGCTATTGCAGCTGGCGCTATCGGAGGAGGCATGTTCTGGCGCTTTGCGCTTTGAAGGCCGGCGTCTTTACGGCCAATTCCGGGCACTAAGCTTTCACATCTCTATGCTACATATCATGTACATCAAGAGTGTAGTCGGCACTCTGCCCAAGGACATTGTTACTTCACGTTTCAGCTACTCTTTTGTTATCAAGTTTGTTCACGTGCAACGTCGACGGATCTGCAGTTCTCACACACAACGAGACTGATGCAGGCGGAAGACTGCCTGCAAGGCTGCTCCATCCTGAATGGACTTTGCACGACTTGTCTGACTGTACCTATAAGTCCTCTCTTTGTCGACCAGCTGGACTTTGTTGAACATGCTTTTGCCCAGCGGAAAGCGTCATCCGGCCTCGAAATAGGAGTGATCGCCGCGCATGCACGGCCCTACAAAGACGCGTTTTGCCAGATTTCAGAACTGCACACTTGGCCTTTGCTCTGCACTTACCCGCCGCAGCTAGCAGCTGGCCAGGAGAGAGTGTGTACGCCAGGATGGCCTCGACGAGCATACCCTCGACCACTGCGACGGGCGGGAGCAACGACCAGAGCTCGAGCGGCAACAGCCAGCGTCTCATTGTCGTCTCAAACCGCTTGCCAGTGACCATCAAGCGGGGCGAGGATGGGAAATGGTCATTCTCAATGTCCTCTGGTGGACTGGTCTCTGCGCTCTCTGGATGCAAGAAACAGATGGACTTTACATGGATGGGCTGGCCTGGTGAGTTTGACGGTGATCATGACGTCCTGGCTGCCTTGGATGCTGCGTGCGCATGTGCCTACCAGTGAGGCCGCAACCGCACAGCACCAGGCAGTCGTCAGGCAGTCTACCGTACCTCCACCTGCAGACACACGTTCGTGCAAAATGACTGACTGTCGTGCATCTTCCATTCTGTCGATTATTTGGTCATTCCAATTGCATACGCATTCGCCAAATGCTCAACCGTTTGCTGGGGCCTTTTACTCGCCACCATCTTCCTGCTCGAATGCGCCTTGCCTGCGCGGCGCAACTACCTGAACAATACCAATCACGTCTTCCACTCTGGTACGGTCAATATGAATCGTAGGCGTCGACGTGCCCGAGGCAGAACGAGAAGAGGTTTCCAGACGGCTCATGGAGGAGTACTCGTGCAAGCCGGTATACGTCTCGGATGAGATTGCAGATAGGCACTATAATGGCTTTTCAAACTCGATTCTCTGGCCTCTGTTCCATTATCGTGCGTGATTTTAACATCCGTCAGACTTACGGGCACGTCGGCACTATCTGACCCATCGTCCTTGTCCGATTTGCATTTCTTGCGGTTCCTGCAGACCCCGGCGAGATGCTCTTCGACGAGACGAATTGGCTAGCATACCGAGAGACAAATTTGCTCTTTGCCGAAGCAGTGCGACAAGAAGTCAAGTCAGGCGACCTCGTCTGGGTGCAAGATTACCACCTGATGCTACTTCCCATGATGCTACGGTCACTCATCGAGCGTCCATCAGAACGAAGCGGATCCACACAGCGCGAAATGATGGACATCCGCTCTGGTTTGCAGATGTCCGAATCGCGTCAAAAAGATCTCAAATCAGGCGGAGAGACGACAGATGGCAATAGCTCCAGAGGCAATATCAGGATTGGCTTCTTCTTACACACGCCTTTTCCCTCCAGCGAGATTTATAGGATCTTGCCGGTCAGGAAGGAGATTCTGCTGGGAGTCTTGCATTGCGACCTTATTGGATTCCATACCTACGATTATGCGAGACATTTCTTGTCGAGCTGCTCCCGCATCTTGGGCCTCTCGACAATGCCTAATGGTGAGCACCTGGAGTATGGCTCCGCACAAAGAAGTTTCAACACTGATACTGACGGCACTTGGACCAGGTGTCGAGTATGATGGCAAGTACGTCAATGTCGGTACCTTCCCCATTGGCATTGACCCGGATCAATTTACCGATGTAAGCGGCACGCATGCTGCACATATAGCACGTGCTAAATCTTCAGTTGTTCCTTCTACAGGCACTGCAACGCCCAGCTGTGGTCGAGCGTATCAAAGAGCTCGAGCAACGGTTCAAAGGCGTCAAGATCGTGGTCGGCATCGACCGATTGGACTACATCAAAGGCGTGCCTCAAAAGCTTCATGCCATCGAAGCTTTCCTCAGTGACCACCCAGAGATGGTGGGCAAGGTTGTGCTCGTGCAAGTAGCCGTCCCATCTCGCGGCGATGTGGAGGAATATCAAAACTTGCGAGCTAGCGTCAACGAGCTTGTCGGACGCATCAATGGCCGGTTCGGAACGGTCGAGTTCATGCCGATCCACTTTATGCACAAGAGCATACCCTTCAACGAGATGTGCGCGCTGTATGCTGTCTCGGATGCGTGTCTTGTTTCAAGTACGCGTGATGGCATGAATCTGGTTCGTAGACGCTTGTTTTGCAAGTTTTTCTAGAATGCCATCTGATGCTGGTGTTTCCTCTTGTCAGGTCGCGTACGAATACATCGCTTGTCAGCAGAAGAGACATGGCGCTCTGATTCTTTCAGAGTTCGCGGGCGCCGCGCATTCTCTGAACGGTTCTATCATCGTTAATCCGGTAGGTTCTGGCGGGACACAAGCTTGCAGCCTCTTACTGACTTGTACGCGTGTCCCATGCTTCAGTGGAACACAGACGAGCTAGCCAACGGGCTCTACCAAGCCATGTCAATGGACAGCGAGACGCGGCGCATTAACCACGAAAAGCTACACAAGTACGTCAACAAGTACACAGCGGCGTACTGGGGCGTCAGCTTCCTAGCCGAGCTCGTAAAGATCAAGGCGGAAGAAGACAGCAAATCTGCACGTGCGCGGAGGAGGAAGAGCTCGGTCGCGAGCGGAAAAGCACAAAGCGTCGCGGCCGCGCAATAGACTGGCAATTGAAATACTGTGGTCGATCAGTTGGAGCCAGTGGGGAAGTAGTCAGTAGTCGTGAAATGGGCAACAAGTTTTTAGTCCTTGGGAGAATTCAAGGTCCACTTCGAGGGCAAGTGCCAAGCGTCCAGGATCAACACCGCTATATACACACGAAGCGAGCAGTCCAGTGGGTACTCATAGACAGTTGAAGCGGAATACACTACGCCGTATACAGCAAGGACTCGTTGCTGGCATGTTCTTCTCGATTTTCTGTTTTGCCACTTGTTGCCGCCACCTTGCGAGAAAGAAACGTGAGCTGAAGGAGCCAGCGAGAGAGGCACGCGTCGAGGACGAATGAGCCCGTCGCAAGCTGGATTCCACTCTTGCTTGATGACTTGTTTGCACCCTTGTGACGTGTCTCCATCGACTTGTCTGCTCCAAAAGCCACTCTCGTACCATTCTTGCAGCGCCGTGTCGGGCCTTTCAAGCGCATCGTACGGGTTGCAATAGGCCCGACACGATCTTCAACTGGCTCGCAAGCGGGGTGCCGACGCGCGTCTCTGTTTCTTAGACTTTCGTTCACTCGACAAGCTCCTGGCCATCCGTCCGTCCACGCTCTTTGACCCGTCAGGAGGACCTCGCGAGGTTTTTCCCAACAATTCAAGCACGAGCGGTCAACAAATACTGCAAGAGTCGCTTCTAGCCATCGCAAGCAGGCCAACACAAAGCTAGCAAGCAGACATGTCCGGCATCTACCATGCTGTCAGGCCGCTGTTTCCTGATTCGACCGTCCTAGCGGGCATCACCGGCCTTGTTGCTTTCGTCGCCCTGGCCGTGGCGATCAATGTCGTGCAGCAGCTGGTGAGTGTGACGAATGCATGTACAGGTGCAGAGCTGGACCATATCACCGTTGCTAATCGCTTGCTCCACGTCTCGCATTTCTGCTCTTTCCAATGCAGCTCCCTCTTCGGCCTAAGAGCGCGCCACCCTTGGTCTTCCACTTTTTCCCAGTCATTGGAAGCGCAGTCACATATGGCATGGACCCGTACAAGTTCATGTTTGATAACAGAGAAAAGGTGAGAAAGACATTCTTAGCTGCTTTTGCATCGCATCAGAGCAACAAGCTGACATACTTCGCCACATGGATTCTACAATCCTGCAGCACGGCGATGTCTTCACGTTGTGAGTGCTGAAAACCGGCTGGCTTGCAGTTTTGTATCAATGTGCTAATCTCATCCTCCTTTGCCTCAACGTAGCATCCTCCTTGGTCGCAAGATCAACGTTGCTCTCGGCACTGGCGGCTCAAACATGATCTTGAACGGAAAGCTCTCGCAGGTGAACGCCGAGGAGGCGTATACGCACCTGACGACCCCGTGAGTCCTCAGAAAGAAGCCGTCCTGTTGCATACGGAAGGCAAGACGAGAATCTGGCTGACCTGCATGATGCTCTAGCGTCTTTGGTACCGACGTAGTCTACGATTGCCCGAATGCGCTTCTCATGGAGCAAAAGAAGTTCATGAAAGTCGGCCTCTCGACAGATGCTTTCAAGAGCTATATTCCGCTCATTCGCGCAGAGGTGCTGCAGCATATCGAGGAACACGTTTACGGCATTAAGAAGGACTCACACTCGGTGGCTGGCACGTCTACTTCGTTGCCCAAGGATGCAGTCACAGTTGCTAGTCAAATCACCATTTGCACGGCCGCCGCAACGTTGCAAGGCAAGGAAGTCCGGGAAGGCCTCGATGCTAGCTTTGCAGACTACTATCACGATCTCGAGTAGGTGCAAGAGCCACGCTGCTTGGTAAGCGTATAGGGGACTGACGAGCGCCTTACTTGGATTCACCTGCAGTGGCGGCTTTACACCACTCAACTTCATGTTCCCCAATCTGCCACTACCAAGCTATCGCCGACGTGACGAAGCCCACATCAAGATGCGCAAGTTCTACCTCGACATCATGAACAAGCGCCGAGAGTCTGGCTCATTTGACCAAGAAGGCCACGACATGCTTCAGGCGCTTCAGGGCACCTCGTACAAGAATGGACACGTGATTACGGACAAGGAAATCGCACACATGATGATTGCCCTGCTCATGGCTGGACAGCACACGAGTGCAGCCACTACGAGTTGGATTTTCCTGCATCTCGCATGTGACCCCAAACTCCAACAAGCGCTATACGAAGAGCAAGTTGCAACGTACGGACGTCCCGATGGTAGCCTGGCGCCGCTTGACTTTGACAAACTGCAAACTCCGCTGCTCAACGCCACGATCCGCGAAGTCTTGCGCATGCATCCACCCTTGCACAGCTTGATGCGCAAAGTCATCGACGACTTGCCCGTAACGCATCTCGAAGGTCGTCAATATGTGATTAAAAAGGGCGAGTACGTGCTCGCTGCGCCCGGAGTGACTCAAGTCGACCCTTTGATCTGGAAAGACCCGAATCAGTTCATCCCGCAACGCTGGATGGGCGAGAGCAACGAGGTCAGTAAGCAACTCGAGAGCGATGCTGCTGGCGAAAAGCAAGACTTTGGATGGGGCGCCATCTCCACTGGCGCTTCGTCGCCCTACCTCCCCTTCGGCGCAGGCAGGCACAGGTGCATCGGCGAGCAATTTGCGCACGTCCAGCTCGCCACTATTCTTGCTACCCTTGTCAGGACCGTCACGTGGGGCATGGCAGATGGCAGCATGAAGGTACCGGATCAGGACTACACCACAATGATTGTGATGCCCAAGAAGCCAAGAGACATTGTCTTCAAGCGTCGGTCAGGCAGCAGCTCTTAGAATTTGTGGACAACAGTAGATTCAATCATCATGGTCTACATGACCACTCGAACGGACGAAGAGTGACGTCGTTCAACAGCGGGCCGTAGCAGCTATTCTTAAATCTGTATTGTTGATAACACTAGAACAGCGCTATTCACTTAAGAAGGGTCAGCGTCTGTCAAGAAGTAATGATCCGTTGATTTCGATATCCAGTCGGATCTGGCTTGTGCCTGTGGGCTTTGCACACGGTCAAGCCAGCGGCCTCTAATCCAGCAATGTCGCATCAGCCTCCTTCGCGCAACACTCTTTCGCAAGAGGTCCCGCTTACTCTTGCAACAATGTTGGAGAAGATCAGCTTGTAGCCATCGCCGCCTTGTGCAAAGCCCTTGTCGTAATCAAAGAGCATTGCTTTTGCGCGATCTTCTGTTGTGAAGCCCCCTTTTCGTACTGCTCCGATGATAGCTTCCCAAGTATCGTGGTGCCACTTTGTGCAGGCGCCTTCAAATGGCTGATCTGCGTAATTGTGCATCTCCTCTCCGCCTTTCATGCAGCCGTCGTATCGCTCAATGTCGACGAAACCAGCCTCTTGCAGCATGTTGGGCAGTTCCGTTACGATAGTTCTTCCGGGCATGTCTAGAGAGTCACACAGCTGCTGCAGCGCATCCTGCAGCTCATGTCTTGCATCCCGCGGATGAGTGAGGTCTGGAACGCATTGTGCGATGTCACACTCGCCGATTTGAATATACCCGCCTGGTGCCAAGGCATTGTATGCGCCAGCAAGATATTTGCACCATTGTTGGCGGGTCAAAGCGAGACACAGCAATCGGCTATGGACGAGATTCGCTCTGCCCATCCAGTCAAAGGTCTTGGCTTTGCTATCCCAATCTCCAGCGGCGTCGAAGATGCTGAAATCCACATTAGAGGGTGGCTCAGGGTGAAAGACAGTGAAGCCATTGTCCTTGATGTCGGACAAGTGGAAGAAGGTTGTTGGAAGGCTCGACTCGACAAGCGCCATTGACCATGCGCCAGTCCCGCAGCCATTGTCAAGAACATGGATGGGCTCGTCGGCGGTGCTGGCTCGCAAGTCCACTGGCGCGAAGAGCTGAGAAGCTCGAGTAGGGTAGCATTTGCTGACGATCCACTGCTGCAGCTCTAGCCTGTACTCAAGTGGTTGGGGCCGTGCATTAGGAACGGATTCGCTTCACACAAGATGTCAGTGGCAGGTCGATGCGCACCGTTCGATTTCTTGTCTTTGGCTGACTGGCAGCAGGTAGACATTATTGGAGTTAGGAGCGTCCATCATCTAAACTGCGCAATGTTGGAGTTCGCACAATGCGCGAATGAATGCTTCGAGGTCGATGCAAAGCAGAAGCAAGCGAGACTGTGTGAGTAAGCAGCGTCCGAGACGCATGTGAGGCCATGTCCGCCATGCGTTCGACGCGTGCATTCGTGACGAACGGCGATAGCAGCGGGTCGCCTCCACTCTTCATCGGCCATCCCGGGAGTGGACTCGGGTATTTGCTGGCTTTGACCGGGAGCGCCAGGGCATGCGACAATGTGCGCTGCACAGCGAGACTCTTCATTGTTGCTCATGACGCGCTTTGCTCTCGCGTCGTGCAGCGCATTGTGTTGGCAAGAGACGCAGGAGCAAGGGTGATCGGACTGGGCACATATACGCGCTTCACCTCGTTCGTCTATCTTCGCATCTCCACGCACAGCTCAGAGTGTACGGAAGCGGGCCAGTCAGATGACTTGCTTTCAGGCCTGCTTCCTCACCCCATGCTCGCGGTCGGCCTCCTTTAGGGCTGTGCAAAGCAAATGAGGCCAGCTGCCAGCTGGACAGCGAGTGCTCCGTCGCCTTGGCTCCCGGTTTGCCTCTCTACTACAAGTCACAAGTCACAAGGCATTCCAAGAGATTACTCTACGAACTTCAAGCTAAACCAGCAGTACGCCTTCAGACCTCGCAAGTCAAGCACAATTTCGCGCACGATGGCACCAGCCACATCAAGTAACCCGGTCTCATCTGCTGGTCCTCAGCAACGTGGAGTGTCTCGAAGGTCTACTGGTCCCCCAGGACCCGGACTGCAGGTAAACAACGATGGGAGCTCACAATCTGGCGGGGCTTCGAAGTCGAAGTCAAAGCCAAAATGGTGGTCACTCCGACGAGGTAATGCTGAGCAACCCAGGACTCCGGCTCAGCAATCATCCCACGGCCACAATGGCAACAATTTGGCAGACGGAACTCGCAGGAATACGGTCACACCCTCAGACAGTATGCCGCTGCCTCGCAGGACGGGTAGCGGTCCTCCAGGGCATCTTACCTTTGCAATCAATACTGGCGAAGTCGGAAAGAATCGAGGGTCGCTCTTCAAGTGGCCCTGCTGATACTGCGGCTCGACATGTCAAAGTCTGGCTGCTGCGATGGCCCCAACACCGGCTTCTAGCTGTGACTTGGCCCGGCCTCAGCTTGGGCCCCCGCGCTGGTAGCCATCACGCAAACAATGCATTGCTCTGCCTATTCTGCACGGCTGGAGCGGCTCATGGATTTACTCTATCTCGTTTCTCAGAACATGTCCTCTCCTCCCGACTCTATCTCCTCATCCCTTTCCCGGACGATCCTCAACCTTTCCCCATCCTGTTCTTCAGTTTCACTTGCATGTACTGCCTTAGACGTCTTGCCATTTTCCTGATATGATCCCCTTTCTAGAATCGCAGCTACTAAGCTACGAACTCCTTCATGCCGTAGTCTAGGGCTACTACGTTGACCTTCTTGATGAACCAGCATGCCGCGGGGCGTTACTGCTACGCTGATCTAGCTCTGGCTCCTCCTGCTCTCGAGAGGCGCAGGACTCTTCTACCTCGCTCGGTTCACCTGACCTGGTCAGCATCTTCGACTCACTCGACCGGCGCTCAGGCGACAAGACTGTCTAGCCCGAGGCCATATGACCAATCTCAGCTCCGTCACATGCGCACATGACGATCAGCTGACATCTCCTTTGTAGCAAACTGTAGCCATGCGTGACTGTAATGGAATTGAGCCTTTCGGATGGCTTGCTGTCACCTCGGCCCTTCCTTTCACGGCAGGCTTCCAAAGAGGCTGTATCCATCAGCAGTCAGCCGCCTGCTTTTTGATCGAAGTCCACTGGGCGGGCTACAAAAGCGGGACCTGCCGCTCCTTGCTCTTCTGCTTTGTTGACAACCAAGCAGCCATCCAGCCCCTGTATACGAAATCCCACTTGGCTCGCTATTGACGCATCCAATCTGTACTCTCTCAAGGAGCAGCAATGGCTACCAGCGCAACCGTTCCCATCAATCAGAGTTTACAAGGCAAGGGCAACATGCAACCTCACCGACCTGACGGATCGCGTAACATGAACAATAGCCAAACCAGCGTCTCATCTAGTCCAAGCACAGTACCGCCGCCGGGCAGAACCTTTCGGGGCATGAGAGTTGTGCTCGGTGGAAAGCCTCAAAACCAGCAAGTGCAGCCTGCTCGCCTGCCTGAGAAGCGACTACCGCAGGGCAAACCGCGAACGGCCAGCGTTTTTTGCCTCCGCCTGCCAACTGGAGGTGGCAGCAATGAAAGCAGCAGGAACATGACCGCAGATCAGCTTCAACATGCACGCGAACTCGCTCGGATCGCTGGGCTATGAGCTTGGGAGCTCTCGTCAGCTACGAGTTGCGAGCCTCTCGATCAAAAGATCCGACTGTCATACACAGCTCAGCAGGGTAAGAGTTGTCAATATCCCTCTTCACGGTCTAGATCTTCTCCGTTGAGCTGGCCTGCAACACCTCCGCAAAGACCATGGTGAACTATTCTCGAACACAAACCTCGTCGACGCATCTGCCTCACTGCCGCCATTATACCCTAGACTTTCTCGTTGACATCCAGCTTTGCTTTTAGTTCACGCTCGTATCAGCCATACCTTTCCGCTACACGCCGTCCACCCAGTGTTCTTCCCTTGTCAATTCAATGCTCCTAACCTTTTGACTATTGCCCTGATGAAATCGACTGACGCGCCGACGTCTTGTGCGAGAGCTTCAAGCTCTGTGCTTTTCTTGACCGGATCAAGTGTGGCAGCCTTTTCCTGCTTTTCCGAACCCGTCACTTTCTCGATGTCGTCCGAGGCCGACTGTCTGACATGTTTCGCCTTGCTTTGAATACTGTTGGTCGGTGTGAAGAGCGTTTCAACCACACCTGTCTTTTCGATGAAATCTGGCGTGTCTTCCAGTCGATGTACGGCATGCACTGCCTTCGATTCACTGGCAGGGTCTTCAACTGTACTCTCGGGCTCCTTCTCGCTCTTCAAGTTGGGGATCATGAGCAGCCCTGAAGGCTTCTCAACTAGCAGCCGAACAGCGGTCTACTGCTACGCTGACCTGACTCTATGCTCTACTGCCTTCGAGACGCGCCGGACGCTCCACCTCACTGTCCCCACTGAGTAGCAACTTGAACGGCCATTCACTCGACCGGCACTTCGGCGACCAGGCGACAAAACGATCCGACCTAAGGGTCCACACGACCTCCCTCAGCTTCACCGCATGCGCACCTGATGACCAGCTGAATCTCCTTTGCATCAAATGGAAGTCATGCGCAACCTAATGGAAGTGAGCCTTTCGGCTGGCTTGCTTTCGCCTTGGCCATTTCTCTCATAGTTACGGCAGGCCTCCAAAGAGGCTGTGTTCAGTGGTCAGCTGCTTGAAGTCTGATCGCAGTGCTGTCGTGTCGCCGTGCTACAAAAGCTGGACCTGCTGCTCTTCGCTTTCTGCTTTATTGACTACCAAGCAGCCATCCAGCCATCAAACGAGATTTCACTTGGCTATTCCCCAGAACAATTCAAGCATGCACACTCATTTTAATCAAGCGATGTCATTAGGCACCATAGTCCTTACTCGCAAACGCGACCGCAATCGACCTGACCAGCACATTCATTCCGGAGCGCGTAACATGAATCCCCATAGCTTCAATGACCATACCAGCGCCTCATCTAGGCCAAGCTCGACACAATCGCAGCGCAGATCTTTTTGGCCCATCAAGAGGTCACTCGGTCGGCGTCAAGCCCAGCAATTGCAGTCAGCGGAGTCTGATCCCTATAGTGACCTGCCTGAGCTGCCAGCACCGCCCCGCGGATCGCGAATGGCGGGGATCTTGCGCCTCTGCCTGCCAAGAGGAAGTGGCAGCGATAGTAGACGCAGGGGCAACAAGGGCGCAAGTCAGCTTCAACGTCCACGCAACGTCGCTCCGATCTCGTAAGCTATGAGCTTGAAAGCTGTCGTCAGCTGTGAGTTGCGAGCCTCTCGATCAAACGATCCGACTATCATACACAGCTCAGCAGGGTAAGACTTTTCAATAACCCTCTTCACGGTCTGGATGCTCTCCGTTGGGCTGCCCTGCCACACCTCCGCAAAGACCATGATGAACTATTCTCGAACACAAACCTCGTCGACCCATCTGCGGCACTGCCGCCATTATACCCTAGACTTTCTCGTTGACATCCAGCTTTGCTTTTAGTTCACGCTCGTATCAGCCACCCGTTTCCGCTACACGCCAGCCACCCTGTGTTCTTTCCTTTTCACAACAATGCTCCTAACCTTTTGACTATTGCCCTGATGGCATCGACTGACACGCCGACATCTTGTGCGAGAGCTTCAAGCTCTGTGATTCTTTCGACCGGATCAAGTGTGCCAGCCTTTTCCTGCATTTCCGAACCCGTCACTTTCTCGACGTCGTCCGAGGCAGGCTGTCTGACATGTCTCGCCTTGCTTTGAATACCGTTGGTCGGTGTGAAGAGCGTTTCAATTACTCCTGTCTTTTCGATAACATCCGGCGTGTCTTCCAGTCCATGTGCCGCATGTATTGGCTTCGTTTTACTGGCAGAGTCTCCAATCTGGCTCTCCTCGCTTTCGGGAATCGTGAGCAGCCCCGAAGGCTTCTCAATGAGCAGCCGAACATTGGGTGCCTTGGGCGTCGCGAAGAGGATGACATTTGTGTGCTGCTCGTCTGAATTCCCACGGTCGCTCAGCAGCGCTACCTGCTGGCCCGTCGAAGCATCAAATACTCCGTCTTCAGCCTTGAGTGGAGGCATCGTCATTCTGGCAGGCATGGACCTTGAAGTTGCATATCGGACAGCTTGAGATTCGGCGATCTTGGCAGTTTGTGACTGTTTCATAACTTTGTTCAGCAATTCCTTGACATCGTTGTTGCCCTTTGAAACGTCGTCGCAATGTGCAGATTGAATCTCGTGTGACAGAACCGGGGAAGCTGATTTGTCTTCCAGACTTGCAGACTGTACAGATGGTTTGCCAACGAAGAATGCGTTCATGGTAAAAGGCATACTTCTGCGGGAGGCCATTGAAGGATAGTTGAAAGGATTTGGCTGCTCTTCTGTCGGCCCCGGACGCGCGACACGGATAGGCCTCAGGGAGCCAGCGACACCTGGCGTCGAAGACACAATAAGCTCGAGCGGGCGAGCTGATAGACTCTCAAGCGCAAGAAAGACCTACCACCATGACTCTCCAGAAACTTTAGCTGATCAGACCAATCACATCAATTGTCACCAAGGGGAACCAGACCGACAAAGTTTGCAATGACTCACGAAGAGGCCTTTCACATGATCATAATTCAGCAGGCGCTTTCCGTGTTGATTCAGTAGCTTGTATGACTCTGTTTGCTTACGTCAGCTTTAGCAGCTTGGTCCAAACCCCGTCAACAGACCTCTGACAGCCTGCAGAACTT
This sequence comes from Cystobasidiaceae sp. HBUAS51001, assembly GCA_003351005.1. Classification (NCBI taxonomy): domain Eukaryota; kingdom Fungi; phylum Basidiomycota; class Cystobasidiomycetes; order Cystobasidiales; family Cystobasidiaceae; species Cystobasidiaceae sp. HBUAS51001. The sequence goes on along the minus strand of KZ857212.1, from coordinate 6,101 downwards.
TTGCTTGCTCTTCACTTTGAGGGTCGAGTAAATCCTTACTCTTCCAGGGATACTGATGAAGCACTTATTCAGTTTTAGCAATGTTGCAATCATACCAGGAAGACCACCTTTGCGGCAAGAGATAGCATGTTCATGTACGGTCTCTCAGGTATCGCTTTGGCGAACGGTACCTGTTACGGTGGGCACGCATAAGCCTGGATTTTGAAGTCCCGAACAAGAAGCCACGCGTCTACCTTGAGTCGGCAGAGCTCGACGAGACCGTCCAATTCGGAGTTCAACACAACACGCGTGCCGATGCTTGTCGAGAACTTCTTCTGTGCCCAGGTTGGGAAAATCTAATGGGAGAGTCAATCAGACACTCTCGCTGCATAAGTGACATCAACATGCTCACCGCGGTGTGAAGCTCTTTCGTGGTGGCCAAAGCGACCTTGATCTTCCTTCCTCCCAATTCCTTCATGCTCTTCTTGGTCATCAGCATTTGAGCTGTTTTGGGCGAAGTGAGTTCGACGTAAGCTGGACACTTTGTTCTACATTTCATGCTGAGAGTGGATAAGCATGCAAGAGGGGGCGAGGTCCGAACGTGTTATTAGCTACGCCACGACAGTATGAGATGTGACGGGCAGGATAACGAGCATACCGATCACAGAGAATGTGCACACTGACGACTTGCACGTCTTCAGGTATCAGATGGAGCTCGACGTCGTTGTCGAGCCATTTGAGGAGTCTGTCGCAGGTGGTGCCCCACGGAAGATTGGTGACCTTGATGATTGTGTTGGCTGAGCTGAGGTTGATCCCAGCGGACATTGGAAACACCCTCGGGCGTTCGTACTTGACTGCCGGATCATTGCTCTCCGTGACTGCAACGGGGCCTGGAAAGTCGTTACGTGATGCTTGCAAGCAAGCGGTGGGCGTGACCAATTTTTTGGTCTGGTTTGCTTCGTCGTTAGGTCTCGCAGGCAGGGCGAATTGCAGGACTTTAGGGGCGGCGCTGCTGACAGTAATGGGCGATGGGGAGGGCTGTGAGGTTGGCGAAGACGTGATATCCGCAGCAGTACGGAAATGTCGGCCATACTGTCTTTCACGCCGTACCTCTGCTAGCAAATTATTGAGCGACACGCGGATGCCCGAGTCAATGTGCTCGATGGCGTTACTTTCAGAGCTCGTATTTCCAGGTGCTACGACGGCGGAGCAGTCAGGAGAAACGAGCGAGGTATTGTGAGCAACATTTGCGGAAGGAAGGCGCGTCAGGCCGTCTTTGACAGCAGAAGGTGTCGAAGTCGAGAGTGGCTGCACGCTAGGTCTCCAGCTAGATGGAACAGCACTGTTCTGCGGTCCGAAATCGATGTTGACAGAATCTTCTGAGCTGACGTCGGAAAGGTTGTCCTCCTCGTCATGCAATGCGGAGTCTACGCAACAGTGAAGGAATAGAGGAGAGGAGGTGCGGTGACTAGGTCAGCAGAGAATGCTTGCAAGCTGTTCAATCCTGAAGGTATAGACACACCTCGACTTGCTGTACAGACTGAGCCTTTGGGCTCGTGCAGAAGATCGCGGATGAGGACTCGGAATCTCCATTGATCAGCTGTCGGATTCGTCTGCTGACAGGCTATGAAGTCGTCAATCTGACGCTGAGCATCGTCCTCCTCGGACTCGTGTAATGCGACTTCGTCCGCGGCTACAAAGCCAGGTGGGTGGTCGCCCGTGCTGCTGGTGTTTATCGTTGTTTCGAACGCGTCGAGGGCAGAGACATTGCCGCCGCCGCCGCTAGAGAATGTGAGGGACGGCGTGTCACTGCTAATGTTGCTTGCAGGAGCACTATACGAGTGCTGCTGTGTCGCTCCTATCATGCTGCCTGTTGTGTCACTCTGGCATAGCGCGTGCTCTGAGTTGGCGAGAGTGAGACTGGTGCGTGGCGATAATGCTTGCCAATCCATCGACGCTTTCCATCTCCTCTTCCACACCACAGAGAAGAGCATAGAGCTACTATGCCTAATTTAATGCTACTCAAATGCAGACGAGTCTTGGAACGCCGCATCTGCTGCCTCAGTGTCGACCCGTAATACGTCGAACAGTGGCGACGTCGAGGCACTCTGCACGAAAAGCTCATCTGCGAGTCAATGCATTGGTTTGTTACCTCCCAAAGGCACGCGAGACTGACGCTCATGCGAGTCAACCATCTCTTGGCACCAACTCTCTTTGCAGGCGGACTGGCATACTTCGAGGTCGTCTGCCGTCTGTGGTTTCCGCTGCTTGGCCCAAAAATTCCCTCGAGAACAGGACACACCAGTAGCAGGTACTGGAACGCAGACCACCCCACATGTGAAGCAGGCATGTTCCCAGGATATCTCGATTGTGCTGTCGTACCAGCTCCCAAGTTCCTGGCGCATAGACAGCGGTCCTATCTTTCCAAAACTCCAAGCTCAAATTGCAGATCCCGCGTCATTGCACTACTTGATGTCGGCAAGCAGGACTCACAGCAGGAAACGAAGCCATCTCAGCCACTGCTGGTACTGGAGTTTGCACAATCCCGTCTCTTTGGTTTCCTTGTATCCTGCGGGCTCGGCTTGTCGACCTTGACTAGCGCAGTACTCATCTGCAGCACGCTGAGCCGCAAAGTATCGAGCGACTCGTTCGACTGAGCGCAGATTTTACAGACGTAAGCCAGTGCACTCTGCAAAAGGCAAGGTGCATGCAGGCATTTTCTCTCTGACTGCTCGCGGTATCTACTAACTGTCGATGCCACGACACCTCGCCTCATGCGGAGTCAGAACAATGGCAGGGTCTCCGTCGTCCTGCTTAGCTGAAGCCTGGCAGGTATCCCCACTAGAAGATCCTGGCGAGTAAGCTCACAGACTCGCATCCTCTTCCCTCTCTCCTCTTGACCACGTACTTTGCGATTTTACATTTCTCAAGAAGACACTGCCAACTACCGCCATGTCTTCTTCAGCAGCTGGTTTCCAGAGGACGTTTGGCAATGAGGCCATCGCCTCGACCGTTTTCCTGGTCGTCTACAGCGCCCTCTTCGCCTGGATGGTTAGCGGCTACATCACAGGGCGCTACAAGCTACGGTCGCGCTGGTCGCTCCTCATGTTTCACTGCACGGTCCGAGTAGCTTCAGAGGTGCGTTCCTGCATGTTTCGTAGAGCGACCCAGGTCGCCACTAGGATAGCCTCAATGATCGCACCGGATGGCCGGATTGGGCAAGCGCAGTAAGCTGACCAGCTCTAATCAATTCTCCATATTCTGTGTGGACGATAGGCTTTAGGAGTGACATTTGGCATTATATCCTTCTCGAACATCAGTAAGCTTGCATTTGCACAGACAGGAAGCCCGCTTTCACGTGACAAGAACGGGAGCTGATACACGTGACTTTGCCCCGCAGATGTCTTCATTGCATGGCAGATCATGAGTGCAGAGGGCTTCTTCACTATTGTAAGTGCAGTATCACCGCCGGGAAGTTGTCAGGCCAGTCAGCTGGCAAGGCGTCGACCAGCCGAAGAAGCATCGAGACTCCATTCTCTAGCAACCAGCAGAGCGAAACGTAGCGCAAAGAACGCGACGAAGGAAGAAAAGCTTACCTCCATGCTTCTCACACTTTTCCACAGACACTCTCTACATATCTTTTCCTGAAAGCATGGCAAAAGCACAATTGGGGCGACAGCTGGCTCGCTTCGGACAAGCATCCCAAGCCACACGCTGCCGGATTCCCGCTGGCCTTCATTGTAGTTCCAATCTTGTCGCCATGGAGGTACAAGCACCACATCATGACGCCAGTCCATTCAGTTCTTATGCCAGCCAATGCGATTATTATTGCTGGCGGCGCCATGATCGCCAGCAATGCTAATGTGACGGACACCAACTCGGTTGACAATGCCACGACCCCAAAAATCCTGCGAACAGTCGGTACGGCCATCTTCCTGGCCATGGTAATCTTCTTGAACGCGTGTATCCACAAGACCATCAGGACATCTCGCACGAGTGGCTCTAGCATGCACCCAACCCTGATAATCCTTGCCGTCGTCGGTCTCTTCCTGATTCCCCGTGGTACATTTGGCGTGCTCCAGGCCTGCATCTACAGCGTGAGTAGACAAAAGGCAGGGCAAGAGGAGTAGAAAGCGTTCTGACATGCTACGCGCTTATCGCAGCTCTCCTACGTCAATCCAAGCAACTACGACGCGACAGGCTACACGAATCGATTCAACGCCCTTCAATATTGCTTGACCGTCTTCCCCGAGTGCTGCTGGTATGTCCACATCAGTCTAAAGGCGTATGGGCTCCAGACCTGAGCCTTTTTTCTCGCCCACAGCGCCATCCTTTTGAACATGACCTACTTTACCGCAAAGAAGGACCGCTTTGTCAGTTCGGCGGACATCCCTGCAGAGTCCGATTTCAACAACGTCATGACGCCGATGGAAGAGAAGGACAACGTGCACTCGCGGATCCAGTCGAGAGTCTGAGCGTTTTCTGGGGCCGATGCCGCTCTTTCTTCTTGGTCTGGCCTATCATCTCCACGTCTGGCTTCACTACTCTGCCGCTGTAATTTGGGCGGCTTCACGCGGATATCCGGATCATACGGCCTGCTTCGACTCCATTCAGTACCACGGGCAATGTACTTTAGTTCCCTCATCTTCAAAATGCATGCTACAACAAGGGTTAATCGTGAACACCGCCGGCTTCCAAGTCGTGGGTACTAGTACCTGACTTCGATTAATACGTCGTAGTCGAGAAACGCGGCAGACTAGACTTGCCTGACCTCTGCAATTAGACACGCGCAGGTGTCTGCTATCGCACATGTGAGCACGGCTAATTTCACAGCAGCAGGCCTCTATACACCCTTCATGATGCAGCTTGCTCCTTCCACTAACTGCGAAAATAGGAGGTGCTGGCTCGGTTCAGCTCGGCTCCCAGCGGGTCGGGTCTCTTGCACTCGGACAGGGCGATGAAAGGCTAAATAGAGGCGATGGAGCGGCGTGCAGCTTGCCTCTGGATATCCTCAACATCATTCTAACGCTGTCTGCTCCTTCGCTATTAGCTGCTCACTGCCCTGCCCTCTCAGGCCGTCCAACATGGTCGCACACACTTTTGGCAAAGAGGCCGGAGCCGCGCTCGTCTTCGCCATCACCTACGCCGTCCTCTTCGTGGGCCTGCTCGCGGGCTACATCACTCGACGCCTCAAATGGCGCTCCAGGTGGACGCTCCTCTTCTTCCATGTCACAATCAGAGTCGCCTCTCAGGTGGGTCCGAGTCGCCACTAGCATACCAGTGTATGATGGCACGTGCGCACCCTGCAGACGGCTGAGATTGTACCCTTGCAGGCACTCGGCGTCGCGTTTGGCATTCTCGTCTATGACAACTTGGACATCTTCATCGCCTATCTCGTTCTCTCCGCCGAGGGCTACTTCACCTTGGTGAGCGAACTCCTAATAATAGCCTCTTGCTGCTGTCTTGCCTGCCTCCCTGCCTTTGCTAAAACCCTAATGCTTCCCGATGTGCCAGACCATCGCAGCATACCTGTTCCTCAAGTCGTGGCAGAAGCACAACTGGGGAGACAGCTGGCTGGCCTCTGACAAGCATACCGACGACCGCGAGAAATACAAGAAATGGCTAGACGCTATCTTTTTGTTGCCTCTGCTCACGCCATGGCGTTTCAAGCGTCACATCATGGTCCCCATCCACTCGCTTCTGATTCCAGCAAACGCCATCATCATCACCGGAGGCTCACTCCTCGCTGGCAGTCTGAACGTTGACACCGATGTGTATGGAGAAAATTATGACCCAACTTCATCCGGCAAAGGCAAGCTCGCAAAGATCATGCGGTCGGTCGGTGCGTCAATCTTCCTGGCCGTCACTCTGCTGTTCAACGTCTGTCTTGCCATCACCATCATTCGTTCAAGACGCACGGACAGCAGAGTCCATCCCACGCTTCTTGTACTTTGCGTCGTCGGCCTCTTCCTCATCGTACGCGGCGTCTTTGGTTTGCTGCAATCTGCAATCTGGGACGTGAGTTGTTTTGCAATTTCTTTTCGTCGTCAGACTTCATTCACAGACAGCTGAGTCTTCCGATTTCTTCGCAGCTCTCCTATACGAACCCTGCAAATTACGGC